>WSYH01004405.1:0-32297 GCA_036426205.1 Ascaphus truei | reverse complement strand
TTAGGGCAGGGTGTGGGTCTAACCCCACAGTGAGGCGTTATCATCACGTGGCACACCCACTAACGCCCGGTAAGGATACCGCGGGGACGTGACGCTACGTTAGTTAGGTCAGACCTAGCCGTGGCGTTACTCACACCCAGACCCTGATATAGCGCTGTTACAGGGTGTGGGTGTAACCCCGCAGCGAGGTGATATAACTAACGTAGCGTTATCTCCCCCTCTCCTCTCTTCCCCAGCGGGAGCAGAAACCCCCACTTCCCGGGACGGGAGTAACACTAAGACACACTTACCCTCCCGTTACCGGGAGATAACACAACATTGTGTTACAATAACGTGACGGTAACCCTCTGCTGATGAGATGTAGGACGGGATGCTGCGCGCATATAATGAGCTGTGAGGATACGCGTTACCCTCAGGGAACATCGCGCCCGTTCCTGTGTGAGGTAACGTCACGTTATGACGCCCGGATTTAACAGGGCTTAGTAGATCTGTCCTTAAGTATCAACTCTACTAAGCGCTGTTGCCTTTCATTGAACCTACGCGTATAGGTTATACAGAGAGCTTAAGGGATTCTGCTGCCAGAATCACTCTCCTCTTTCCTAGATCTGTCTCCGCGTCTCCCCTGCTGAAATCCCTCTCCCGGCTTCCTATCAAATCCCGCATCTCACACTCAATTCTTCTCCTCACTTGTAAAGCTGTACACTCTTCTGCTCCTCCTTACATCTCAGCCCTAATTTCTCGCTATGCACCACCCCGACTCTTGCGTTCTGCTCAAGGATGTCTTCTCTCTACCCCCTTTGTATCTAAAGCCCTCTCCCGCCTTAAACCTTTCTCATTGACTGCCCCACACCTCTGGAACGCCCTTCCCCTCAACACCCGACTAGCACCCTCTCTATCCACCTTTAAGACCCAACTCAAAACACACCTGCTTAACAAAGCATATGAATAGCTCCGTGGCTGATACTATACACCTCATACATAAACCATGGCCCCCTGCTGACGCACTTACCAAAATGCCCTCCTACTGTCTCTGTACGACCTTCCTGCCTACCAAATTGATTGTAAGCTCTTCGGAGCAGGGACTCATCTTCCGAAATGTTACTTTTATGTCTGAAGACCTTATTCCCATGCTCTGTTATTTATAAGATTGTCCCGTGTATTACGGCTGTGACGCGCTATGTAAATTAATGGCGCTATATAAATAAAGACATACATACATACATACATACATACATACACATACATACATACATACATACATACATACATACATCAAATATACATACAGTACAACATACAGACATGGGACTACATATACATACATACATACATACTACAACAGACACATACATACATAAATATACCACATACATACATCCATATCTATTATACCACTCCCTACATACATCCCATACCTACATACAGTACCTATACATCTACATACATATACTCACATACTACATATACATACATACATACATACATACAATATACATACATCATACATACTATATAATATACACTACAATCAATACCTACATACATACATACATAATGAATACACATACATACATACATACATACATACATACATATAATACAGACCATCATACATACATACATATACATACATACTATACGAACATTACATACATACTACCAACATCACATATACATACATACTCATACATACTACATAACATACATACATACCTCATACATACATACATACTATACATACATACATACATACATAATACATACCATCACATACATCACATACACTAAACCTACATACATAATACACATCTATCTACAATAACTAGTAAATCTCATAATAATTCAAAACATTGATTCATGATAAGAGTTAAGATCAAGGCTAAAAAGCCATAGCAGCAGTGGCGAATTCCATGGAGGCCCCCGGGCCATGGCGTGTAACATTTTGGAGGGCCGGCACTGGCAATGTGACAAACTCACATGCGCACTCACCGTTGCCACTGAGCAACTGGACGCGCACGGCGCTGGAAGAGGAGATTGCGAACACCCATCTAAAGTGCCAAGGCGCCATTTTGTTTTTGTTTGTTTGATATCCGCACAGGTGCGCTCTTTAGTGATATCATGAGCACCGCGCGTTCTTGCGCGCATGCGTTTCCCACTGCCCACCCCATTGCTAGTATCTCGACTGGGACTTTCCTCCTGCAAAACCTCGCTCCCGAAGCTGACTCGAATACTGATCCTGTACGGAAGCGGGGGTGGCCCAACTTGTAATGGTAGCGGAGTGTGCTGTGATAAGTGTTGACGTTATCGAGGGGTCTATTTCCGTCCAGGGAAACGGCCGCCATGGTTCTCCGTCTCCAGCACTTACGGACGCAACCTTAGGCCTTTGTATCTTGGTGTCCGGCTGCCCAGGGGACGTTTTTAATATGGTTAAACTGTCAATGTCTTTGGTTCAGGAGAGAGAATTTTGCGGTTCCTGCAAACGACAGGGAATCGCGGATAATTAGCTTCATGTACATATTGAATATCCTATATGTATATCACCCCCAGTGTTCCCCCGATGTCCCTCTGCGGTACAGCGTCCTCTCCCCGTCGCCCCACACATTGTCCTCATCGCCATCCTCCCCAGATCCCCGTGTCTCCCCACTGCCTGGATGAAACACTCCCCAAGTGATCCCCAGGTCTGCGGTTTTACAGCCTCTCTTCTACCACGTCTCGCTCCCACACACCTAAAAACCCATCATCCCAATCCCTCTCCAGCCCGTGTCCCCCACTGACTGGATGTAGTCCTCCCATTTATACCCCCATGAGTCCTGCGTTACAAGCCTCTCAATTCTCCACGCGCTCACCACACATTCACTCATCACCCATCCTCTCCAGTCCAGCTTGATACCCCACTGCTGGATGAAGCCGTCCCCAGTGATCTCCCAGTCCCTGCAGTTACAGCCTCCATTCTCCCACGTCCTCCCACAACATTCCTCTATCCACAATCCTCTCCAGTCCCGTGTCTCCCCCAACTTCTGGAGAGCCTCCCCAGTTATTCCCAGTTCCTGCAGTTACGCCTCTCTTCCACACGTCGCTCCCACACACTCCCTCATCCCCGCTCCTCTCCACACGCCCGTGTCCTCCCCACTAGCCTGGGATAAAGCCTCACCCAGTGAATCTCCCAGGTCCGCCGGTTACCAGCCTCGTCTTCTCCACATTCGCTACCCAAACACTTCCGCATCCCATCCATCATCCAGCCCCGGTCTCCCCACTGCATGGTGAGCGCCTCCCCAGGGATCTCCCGTCCTGCTGGTATCAGCCTCTCTCTTCTCCACGTCGCTCCCACAACACTCCCATCATCCCATCCTCAATCCCCAGCCCGTTTCTCCCACTCTGGGATGAAGCCTCCCAGTGAGCTCCCGTCCTGCATTTACAGCCTCGTCTTCTCACACGCTCGCTCCCAGAACATATCCCTCATCCCATCCTCCATCCGTGCTGACCGTGACTCCCCACTGCTAGTGATTAATCCTCCCAAGTGATCCCCCAGGTCCTGCGATTACAGCACTACATCTTCTCCATCTGGCTCACCTCCCACCACATTTTCCCCTCACACCGATCCTCTCCCCCGTGTCTCCCCACCCCACTTCTGGATGAGCCTCCAGTTGATCCCCACAGGTCTTGCGTTTACAGCCTCTCTTCTCCATCGCCTTCGCTCCCACACATTCCCTCATCCACCTCCCCAGCCGTGTCTCCCACACTGCTGGATGAAGCCTCCACCAGATCCCCAGTCCTGGCTGGTTACAGCCTCTCTCTCACCACGTCGCTCCCACCAACATTCCCTAATCCTAACGAATCAGGCTCCCAGCGGCGGAGGGCCTTCTGTGAACCACAGGTGAACGCAAAATCAAAATCACACCATAACCACAACATCTCCCATGGGGGGGGGGGGGAGGAAGTTGTGTTACAAAAACAATCCATTATTTTTGGGTAATGGCTCTCATGTATTGCGAGGGGAGGGTGTATTTTATATGTATTGTGGATTGAGTGGGTTATTATTTGGGTTTTGTATTTTTTTGGTATTGTATTTGTGTGTGGGCCGGTTTGTATGAATTTAGGGGAGTGGGTTTTTTTGTTATGTAATTTTGTGGGGGGGATTGGGGTGGGGATTGAGTGGGGAACTTGGACGACAGGTGTGGGTTGAGTGAGAGGGGATGAGGTGGAGGGAGTAAGGAAAAAGACATACTGGAATAAGCGTGAAGACTCACGGGGAGATAAATGCATGCGAGATGCGTTGGGGGGGGGAGAGTGATGAGATTGGGGTAATTGGGCTGAAGGGGAGAGTGATTTGTGTTGATTTTATTACTATGGCCGTGACTATTGTAGGTAATATACCATACATGGGACGATGGGGGGAAATAGAGTGGTCTCGTGAGGTGTGAACTGGGGGGTGTAGGGGGCCGCTCCAAAGAACGATCCGACAAGGGGTGGGGGGACAACGTTACACGAAGGTGGAGGCCCCAGACATAACTCAATCCTGGGCCCCGGGTAAATCTTCCTGGGGCCACTAGGGTGGCTGACCCTTTGCATTCCTATAAACCGCCAACATACCATATCCCCCTTGTGTAACAGTTGATAAAGTGGGGTGTTAGACTGGTCCCACACATCGGGTGCTCCCCAACCATCGAAGCCTTAGTCCCAACCATCGTCAATTAGAACGAGGACTTGAATATACCTGGTGGCGTGCACTTGGCTTCGATGGCCCCATTTTGGTAGAAATAACTCCCAACACATAGTCATAATTAACTAAGAGTGACACGGCTCTGATCCACCCTGACAGTGCTGGCCAGACCACCCCGTAAGACATGGAGTGCATGTTTGGAATGATGGACGAAAACACAAAGCCGAAAAAAGAGGGCAACCCATAAGTGATTTTCAAAATGCAATCGGCGTTCTATGGTGGTCGTCTCTGGACTGGTTTAAGATTCACATTGGTGTGGTAATCACTAGTGGCTAAATCAAGACAAGTCGACTCCCCTGACCAGCTCTGTTGAGAACACATCCCGATTCCAAGCTTACATCCTTATCGAGTGATCATGCCCACCGGAGTGTTGGAGCCATAAATATGGCGATGTACACATCTTTGAGAGCTCAGTTCTAGACGATGCGTTCTACATTAAACCGGATAGCAAGAGACGCCGGCCCGCGTTCACAGTTATCCGCGAAGGTGAAGCTCAGGACCAGGAAGTTGACCTGGTTTTTTATGAGGAAACTGTTGACACTGTTAACGGGCGCCCTCTGGTTCATACTGGAATTGGGTGCTCCATGTATATGGAGGACTTTTGGATCATGGAGACCAAATGTCATCTCTGGTCAGACCGTTGTCCATGTCTTTGACCACTTTTAAACCGTCCCCTACGCGTTATACTGTTCCTCCCTATCTGCCAGTTAGATATTAGCCGCCGATGTAGAACACTTTGTTGTTTTTGGAAAGACTTATCCACTTGGTGACGTCCAGACTTTTGTGGATCAATACGGTCTCATCCATTCCCACTGATTGTAGAGCAAACACTGCCACGCAAATTTGGAACAGTCACAAACCAAGTTCAGCTCCATCCCGCCGACTACCCGGAGAAAACTTGAAAGCCCTGGGACATAGATTGCCCGAATATAAGGCTGCAAAGTTGGTCCCGTCGGAGAAAATAGCCAAAAACATCCCTTAAACAAATGTGTTGCCGTTGCAAACTCCTTATGATAGACCAAGTTGTTAAGCCTCACGTAACTCCTTCCCAATCACAGGTCTTCCGTAATAGGCAAGCTTGTCTTATGCTACTTCTCCAACGTGATGTCTATTGTTGGTAGGATGGGCTGGGGAGAGGCCCACCACGGGGTCCCATTTCGTAATGTTGGGGATCGGGGTTGTGGGGGTGGGTGGGGGGTGGGTTCTTGTTTAAGTTTCTAATACCAAAGGAAAATCACGGCCAACCCCTCGATGTAGGATTGGAGGCACCTTTATACTAAATAATCCAGTACCATCCGTGTTGAATGTGTACTTGACAATCAAAGGTAGTAGATGCAGATTTTTCCGATGGGTTTGCCTATCACGCTGCGTTGACCACTCACACGCCGAAGGTTCTTCTTCTGCAGATACTACACACTGCGGAGAAACTCTTATGGGTCCAGAATCATCAAACACCAAGCTATGGTCGTGCTTGACTTCTGCTGCATTAAGCTGCCCTGCTCAGACCTGCTTCACTGAGATGACCCACTTGTGGTTGAGAACCACAGGTCCTGGTCAAGACTTGGCTGACCCGGACATAAGAACACACACCAAAAGCACAAGATAGTGGCTATGGCCAGAGCAATAGTATGAGGCCTGCCTATTTTAAAAAAGGTTCATTATGGCTTCAAAAACTAATCTAAGCGAAGAGGTTATACAAGAGAAAACGTCCACAAACACTAACAGCCACATCGTTTTTGGACTGACAATTCCCAATCGCGTGTACTCTGTAGGAATGAGATAAGGGGGATATATTGCAAAACCACCAAAGACCGTTCTTAGCCTGTGAACTTAATGGAGAGGAATATTTTTTTTTCCCAATGCGAGCGAGAGAAATGAAGCAGATGACTTATAAGAAGCGCCTAAGTTTTCTAAGTAAGAACAGACTTTCAATTTGGCACAAGGATCTGTTCGCAAGGATGTTTAAAAGTAGTGCAACGGAAATAGAGAGAGAAGACTTCGCAGTCCACATGAATAGGAGAATGAAGGTGTTCCCTGCCAGACAACAAGGTTTTCACATCAAGAACTTCGACGCTCTGTTGGCAGAGTACGTTTTAAAAATGAAACACGTTGCTGGCGGCCCCGGCTGTGTATCATATTATGCATCAACAGAAGTCAAAAAAAAATGCAGATTTCTGACCAGACGAAGTGCCAAAAATGAAACTTGTGTGACTCCTTTTGAAATGTAAACTTTTTTTGGGGGAGGGGGGGGGGGGGGTTCAACTTAGTCTTGGTTATTACAAAACAAACAGAATAATAACCCTCCCCCGCGCCCGCAGTGTACACAATCGCTTGTTGGGGCCCATTTATGATTAATACAGCAACAAAATTTATACGGGGAGAAAAAAAATATCTATATACAACAAAGTATGACAAACTCACATAATCAAATCACCGTAGCTGTAATCATGATAATATATGAATCTGGTAGGAGGTCCTCACTTATCAACATATTTGTAGTGATATTAATATGATGGATAAAGTGCGAGCGATAAATAAAGTGCATGTTATTTATTGATAATTTATTAGTGATATGATAAAAAATGTGTTCCAGAGTACTACAGTGAGAGTTACCTCTCGTTTTCACGTATGTTCCTGGGCACAGAGTGTAATGATGACAAATAACAAAACGGTTACATTAAGTGACCCGGGTTATACATTATATACAAGACATAGCAATGCCCCGTTAGAGATAAAATAAATATTAATAGCGTGATGTAACAGTTATTTTACAGATAAATATATTTACAAAGTCGTATGTACCGTTACAGATAATATACGTTATAGGCGGTATGTAACAGTTAGATATATTTGTTTATAGGCTTATGAACAGTTTACAACAGATATATATATTATAGGCGTAATGTATAGTTACAGATAATATATGTTTATCGCGTAGTAACAGTTACAGACATCACTATATCTTACAAAGGCGTATGTCAAAGTTACCAGATAATATATCTTAGAGTTCGTTGTTAATAGTTACAGATCATATATGTTATAGGCGTCTGTAACAGTGACGAAAATATATGTTAATAAAGGCGAATGTAACAGTTCAGATAAATAATTATTATAGGTGTATGTACCACCCAGTTTACAGATAATATATATTAAGGCGTATTAACAGTTACAGATAATATACTATTAATAGCGTATGTAAACATTAACAGATAATATATATTATAGGCGTATGTAAAGTGATCAACAGCCTAAAGATAGATTATAGGCGTATGTAACAGTTACAGATACATCTATATGAATGGGCTAAGTAACAGTTAGATAATATTCATATATAGGCGTATGTAACCGTATACAAGACCGAAAGTTAACAATGTGAGACAGCTTTAGAGATTAGGAAAGAACTAGCCTTGGTGGCGCTGTGAGAGTCTCCGGCAGACTGTTCCAGTTTTGAGGGTGCACGGTAAGAGAAGGGAAAGCGGGGCCGAATACTTTGCTTGAGCCTTGGGGACCATACGAACGTCCCTTGGAGTCAAGATCCCAGATGATAACGCTGCGTGTGGTAGGGGCGAGAGAGAAGCTAGGGGCATAGCTGCCAGGAAAGTTTTTTGAGGCAAGACAGGATATGAAAACTTTGCATGTAGGTAAAATATACTAAAGGTTGGCACACCCAAATGGAAACACTGTTCTCCTGTTTTAATGTACAACAAATGAAAGGGGGAAACAATTACCATAGCTCAAATCTGGATAATTGTAAATATACCTTGTTTAATTACAGTCACTTGACGCAACCTTACCCCATCATATACAGATACAAAGGAGGATGGGGGGGTGGAAAAGGAAAGTTTTGTAATCTGGTCCTGAGGCAAAACAGCCTCACACCAAAATAACTAATGACCCCATGCCTGCCAAGTTCAAAGCTAAATTATACGTCAAGATTTCCTTCCTGCATCCCCCTCGTAGACCTGAGGTGCGGGGCAGAGGTGTCATGTTCATGCCCAAACTGGGACAATGGCCATGAGCCAGCTGCCATCTTAGTTTGACTGTATATAACCTCACTCGTCTGGTTGTTTTTTGCCTTGGTCACCTTTTCCTGGTTACCGGAGTCAGTTATCCTTTTGTTCCCGGCCTGCACCTTTCCCTGTTCTCTTCACACAGCATCTTATTCTGGCAGATCTACGGTACCTCTTATGTTTGTTGACTATTTCCCTTAGTACTATATTATGCCCCCCTGCGTCCTTGTTTGTTCCCTTAGCTTACCAAACCAGCCTTTTGACATGTAGCTCTGCACCCTTTGCAGATCCATATATTAGTTGCCACCAGTTTTTGTTTCCATTACCACCGTAAACAATAAACCCAGTTTCGTTTTTTTTTAACGTATTCAGTCTCCCATGTCGTTGGTAGGGTTCACGTGTGACCTCCGATGGGTTTCCCATACATCCCGATAAAGCCACCAGGCAGATCCGCCCGTCCGAACGTCAGCGTGAAAAGATAATATCCGCTACAAATCCCAACTAAGACACAGTCCATAGACTTCCACGTGAAGAGAGAAGACACAACCGCCCTACAAACCGTATCATCCGTCCCGTACGGATTGACCGGACCAAAGTTTCCTCGCCAATCGCCACAAATTTCATGACTGGGGAGGGTAAGCGTTGACGCTTTGTATATGTATGGGCAATTGGCGATGTAGGAAAGTTAGTTGTGATCGAGCCACAAAATGGACGACTTATAATCCTATTCTGAATTCTGTCTGATCTTCATAGCCAACGGTTTGAGGAGGTGGATTTAATTACGGGTACAACCCCAAAAGTACCAACACGGTTGAAACGACGGCTTCACTTCCACTGCTGTCGTGAGGAGTCGATCTGGTGAACGGATTGGTTTTTCATGATAAGATACTCTTTTTTTAAAGCCCTCATATATGGGGTTGACAACCCCAACCCCTGTAGGAATTTCCACGGACTACCAAGCACATCCGTTGTACTGGTTTCATTCACAGCCCAACTCTAAGAGCACATCAGTGTGAAAATGCTGCGTAGGTGGTGTATCCTTCCGCCTGGTAGAGCTTTGAGATAACCACCTTTTCCCAGCCTTCGAAATTAGTCCAAAACCTTCGAAAAGGGACGGATGATAGTGTGTTCGGAGGTTGGTTCCTTCTTCTTCGGGCAGAAGTCTTTGGACTGTGTCTACAAACTACATTATACTGCGCCATTTTCGTTACATGCGGGCTGAACTGCGTGGATTAAATGTTTGGTTGGTTGTCTTACACCATTGCTATGACCCAACCCCCCTCCTCCTTTTGTAATCTGTATACGATGGGAGTAGATTTTTTATATATTGTCCTTCAATGAATGGGTAATTAATGAATTAATAGGAAAGTCTTCTGAACATTACTAGCCGAGTTACTACTTCATTGGTTTCCCCCTTTGTCATTGTTCATTTAAAGGAACCAATGTCCCCATTTTGGGGTATACTGCCAACCCTTTCTCTTATAATTGTAAACCCCATCCAAGCGCACCATAAAAGTGTGATATACAATGAATCCCGCATTACAACATGGTGTAAGCGTTGTGTTTCTGTACAGTCTCTGTGTGTGTATACAGTAATGCTACTATGTGCGTATCTGTGGTGTGTGTATGAGTAGCGCACGCGTGTGTGTGTATCAATATGCGTAATTGAGGCTTGGTCTGTGTATCGGTGTGTAATACAGTAATGTAATCAATAGTTGTCCTGTATGATTTTTAGAGTGTGGTGGTGGTCCAAATATATTACCATAATGTGTATATACAGTGTGTGTCCGCGTGTGTGTATCAGTGTATGTTTTGTAAAATCTTAATGTGCCATCAATGGTCTGGCAAATGAGTATCAAGTCTTTAATAGTGATGTATCAATTCAGCATGTCTGTGTATCAGTGTGTAAATGTTTTGTGTGTACCACATATGTAAATCTGTATCAGCATGTTAATAGAACCGTGGTGGCACCAGGTGTGTACTGATAGTGTGTTTCCCATCGTATCAGCGCGTGTGCGTATACAATCTCTGTACGTATGTGTAATCAGTGTGTTAATGAGTGGTTATGAGTGTGTTGTGAACGATAATGCAGATGGCATAGTCATAGGTTAGCTAACAGCAGGGATGGTAGTCAACGGCAAGTTCCTATTAACGGCCACACAACAGGTCAGGCTTGAAGGATATCAAACGTCTTCATGCGTAACCTGCCACTGCTCGGCTGCAACGTGCTTAAGCAAGCTGCCACTGCTCTGCTGCACGTGCCTGCAGCTGCCACTAAGCTCTGCTGCAACGTGCTGCCCATCTATTCCACGTGCCCCTCATCCGGGTGGGGAGGAAAGACAGCACGGATCATGCAGGAAGGAATGTGACACTTACTCGGAACAGGCAGTAGGAAGATCCACAGGGAGTGAAATAAGCCGAGATTCAATTGGGACACAGGTCCCCCTGATTTCACTATATGGAAGAGACTAGGACCCGTTAGACCAAAATGGGCCTTCTGTGCTGTAACAGTCGACAGACATAACTTCTGCACTGTGTTTTCACCAGACGTCCATAAGATTATCTTGGGTAAAGTACGCCCCGCCCCCCCCAAAACCCTGCACAGTCATTAAAGGACTATAATCAGAGCCCCATCCAAGTGTATCTGTAGGTCTTCCATAGGTCCCCCAACCCATCTGTACTTCTGGGTTATTGGACCAGTAACCAAAAAAAACGGTCAGTTGTTGGAACCATTCCCCGAGTCCATCGCCTGTTCCACGACAGACAACTACTTCACCTTTCCCCTGCAGACACAGTCCTCACAACAAGACAATGTAAACAACCCGTCGGCTTCAGAGCGGGGGAATAATCATTGCGAAACTAACAGAATGCGACAGGCGAAATAAAACATAGTCAGCGTGGCCCAAAATGATGATGGTTAAAACCACTTGTAATGCCGTGATGCAGAAGCCACCCATCTCTCCATTTTAGGCCAAGATACAACGGTTTTAAGCTGCAGACGAGGATTCTGCCTGGATATCTATAACACAGGCGCACCGAGCGTCAACACATACTTTAGCATTCAATCCATTTGACCAATGGCAAATTATCGCCGCATCTGGGTATTGCCTGCTGCCTTGGGCCAGAGCCACAAGTCTTAAGAACTCGTAGAATCAAGTGGACCTACTCAGATGCAGCTGTGTGACTCCTCCTCAGTTAGATCTTGGTTCCCAAATCTGCATAGAAACGCGGCTGGTGGTTGCAACACTTAGGTACACAGTTTATTCCGCGCAATAACTCCCCCTCTAATCGTCCCAAGCATGACCTAACGCCTAGTGAATTTTCAGCATATCTTCCGCGCAGCGGGGGTTTCATGTAAGGTTAATAAAAGGCGCCGGAAAGAATTCAGCTCTTAAATAAAGCGAAAGTGGCAAAAAAACCCGTAATCCCTCTCAGCGCACTAGTTTTTCCAGGCCCTACTCCTAATGCTTCAAATCACTGCATTGGTTTTTTTTGTTTATGTCGTATTCAACGTTTTTTTATTGTTTTTTTTGACGTAATCCACACTTAAACACTTTGAAACACGTGAGACACTGCACGTAGATTTCCATTCAACAAACTATCCTTCTTTGTATTTAACACAATATTCACATGTATCATATAGGTCTTAAGACATTTCAATTTAAGCACAACACAACTCCAATCTTAGCATTTAGAACATTTTAAGATACTTCTGGGCCCTCCACCCGGGGCGGATACCTTGCAAAGTCTTACATATCGCTTCATTACTTGAAGGGAGACAAATCACATAAATACGAGAGAACGGTAGCGGCGATGGTAAGAAAGAGGAAGAGAGAGGGGAAAGGGTTCTGGCAGACAAGAAGGAAAGGGACTCATCCCCTTTATCTCTCCACGCGTACCGGCTGCGGTACTCAGTTAATTTACCCTTTGGTTGAGATATATTCCGGGCTCTATCTTCTCGTTCTCAGGCCACGCGTCCCAGTACACTATGCTGCGGTCTGTTTTCTTTCCTGGTTAAGGAGGGCTGAGAGGAAAGTTCTACATTCTGACCCCTCCTTAACCTGACGGAACAACCTTTTCTGCTTTGATGAGTGCCTTTTCATGGATACGTGAGAGTTTAGCAGTAGAGGGACAGGACGGCGAATCTTCGCAATGTTACAGGAAGAAAAAAAACAAAAAACAAAACAGGTTTTTTTTAATTTTATCTACATTAGTGAATGTGAGAGGAAAAGAGCACAAATGTGCGCGCAGGAGTTGAGTGTGACCCCTAGGCAGCGTGCTTGTGATAACTGGGTGTATGATATTACTAATCCGACCCAAGCCAACTGTGGAAAGGAGGTATTAGGTCCAGTTTGTAGATCAGGAAGTACTGATGACCCCGTCTTTAACATGGTAAGTTTGAGTCATGGAGGGCCATCCAGGAGATGAAAATGTATAGCCCTACTGGGACAAGCCCCCACAGATATATCATAGAGGAGGAGAAGTGTTGCAAGAGAGACACGAAAGTAGCGATAGGAAAGAGGTACGGGACGATCCCGGCTAGAGTCTTTGTTATGCATACCAAGAGTATGGAGAATGCGAAGGAGAGAGGGAGACGCACATATCAGAAGCCTGCAAGATAGGTTTGAATAAAATAGCAGAGTGTAATGACACCATCTGTCTTGTGGCAAGCATGAGGTGCATTAGTTATTTTGGTGAGAACTGTTTTCAGTGGAGTGACCGTGGCGGAAGCCAGATTGTAGATGATCTATAAGGTGAGAACACAATGGAGCAGCGAGAGATACAACAAGAGGTGTTCAAGGTTAAAAAGGGCATGGAGGGAGACAGGAGGGGAAACGGATTGAATTGTATTTATGCTGGGCCACACAAATACAGTGACCTAAAATTGCTGGCAACATTGTATAGCGATGTCTCGATTACACCTGGTTTATATACCTTGGTGGTTTCCCGTTTGACAGCCATTGGCGCCCAAGAAAAAAAATCTCGAATTACTCGATACGGTAAGATTTAACATGATCTCTTTATGTGTTTCTGGGCTTCGCCAAAGATATTACAGCCTGCAATTCAACGTATCAGGCAACAGCGGGATGCGACGGAAGTTTGGAACGCAACGTCCGCTCAGACCTCTTGTCGCCTACACCACCAAAATGTATATTTTGGTAGGGTGCAGGGCCACAGACGGAGGGGCAGGTAGGGTTACAGCCAGGACAGCGTCATGGGCCGCATTCTGGGGGTGGGTGATCCGTCCAGCCGATACCATACGTCGAGCCGACTTCCGGGATCGACGACCGCCCTGGGCCCATCCAGCACCACCCTACTGGGGTCTTCCTCCGCCGTTGAGGTTGTTTGTCTCGTCCATGGCCGTGTCAGCAGGCTACTGGTTCAATAAAAGTTAAAAATTAGCCCCACATAGCGGGCTGCGTGAACCAACACTGGTGATATGTTTAATGGGGGGAGGGGATTTTTGAGGGTGGGCGGGGGGAGTTTTGTAGAACAACTTTTTTGCCTAGAAATTACTTTGGCAGAAAAGGATTTTGGGTAATGGTTATGCAAATGATATAACGGTGTGTCGGTGGCAGGTGAAAAGACCTTCTGCTGAGTGGGTTTTCCGATTCTACACTTCCCTCACCCACGCCTTCCTGTAGAAACTTTGTAATGAAGCTGGGAGAAACCTCCATGGGCCTTAATAATTGGTAATAAAAGGGACCTCAATGTGATTATTTGCATATAACATACACCCAGACATCCTCCTAACCACCATGTATAGATCATGCAACGGTAAACCCACGAATGCTTACCGGCAGGTAACGACACACGTCACCTATGCTTTATTAAATTTTTTAAGCAACAAATGTCCTAGGTTTAATAACGGTATGAACACAAACCCAACTGGCCGTTGTAGGTGATCAATACTCAATTGAATCAGTTTCAATCACCTTTCCCCCCCCTCTCCTCCCCTCTCTCTGTCCCCTAACTCAAACCTCTCCTCCTCTCTCTCCCCTCTCAAACCCCCCTCATTACATCTGTCATCCCCATTCCTCAAAAACATCATTCTCCCCTCTCCTCCTTCTCTCTCACTCTCCTAACCCCTCTCCTCCGCCTCTGGGCCCCTCCCCTCCTCCTCTGTTCCCTTCCCTCTCCTCCTCGAGCCCCCTGCATCCATCCTGCCCCCCCACCTCTACTCCCGCATACCCCTCTAACCGAAGAACCATACTTTCATTAGCAACTTCAACTCGACAAACAAAGAAAGCAAGGAGTGGAAAAAAAAGTGAATTAAACAGTATCATGAGACATAGTAGCCGGAGAACTAAAGGATAAACAATATCTGTAGACTCATCAGGGAGCTCAGAGGGGGTGATACCGGGCGGCAGCGAAATTAATTAGTGGTTCAAGCGCAGAGGGAAACAAAGGCTGCAGAGTCCTAAAGGGTATTCCATATGGAGAGACAGGATAGTATCCATCGGCATGTTTGGGAACAAACACAAACATGAGATTTCTGCGGTCTGCGTTGCATCAGGCAGAATATTATAAACAAGTCTTGGTTTTCCATAATAACTGCTCCGGCTCTCACCAATAACATCCCACAAACCTCATGACCTAATGGTCACTGGGTTATAGTGGTGACCGACCTAGTAAGAAAATAGGAGAACCCGTGCGGACAAATCAACTAAAACACATAGTACTGTCATTGTCAAAAACCGTGTAAGGTGAAGAGAGTTAGTTGGGGGGAGCAGGAGCCTTGATAGGAAAAAACAGACAACACCCACCTGTTACAAAAGACAATAATGCGAGATTGTGAAGGAGGTATTTGTCGTTGTTGCTCGGAAGTAGTACATACATACATATACATACATACATATACATACATACATATACATACATACATATACATACATACATACATATACATACATACATACATACATACACATACATACATACATACATACATATACATACATACATACATACACATACATACATACATACATATACATACATACATACATACATATACATACATACATACATATACATACATACATACATATACATACATAGATACACACATTCCAGATTCACTGATAAGAGTTAAGACAGGCTAAAGCATAGCAGCCAGTGGCGAATTTCCCATGAGGCCCCGGGCCTATGGCGGTAACATTTTGGGGGCCGGCATGGCAATGTGACATCACACGGCATCACGTTGCCATGGCAACGGGACGGCACGGCGCTGGAAGAGGAGGGCGACACCAGCTAAAGTGCCCAAGGGCGCCATTTTGTTTTGTTTTTTTGATATCCGCCACTGGTAGCGCTCTTTAGTGAATATGAGCCCGCGCGTGCGTGCGCGCATGCGTTCCTCACCTGGCCCACCCCATTGCTTCCTCGATGGGACTTTCCTCCGGCAAAAACTCGCCCGCGAAGCTGACGATCTGGATCCTGTAGGAGCGGGGGTGGCCCCACTTGTTGGTGCGGTTGCTGGTGAAGTGGACGTAGCGAGGGGTCTTTCCGTCCAGGGGAAACGCCGCCTGGTTCTCCGTCTCCAGCACCTGACGGACCACCTTAGGCCTTTGTATCTTGGTGTCCGGCTGCCAGGGGACGTTTAATGGGTTAAACTGCATGTCTTGGGTCAGGATGGAATTTGCGGTTCCTGCAAACGACAGGGAATGCGGTAAATTAGCTTCATGTACATATATGTATATCTATATGTATATCACCTCCCCAGTGATCCCCCAGGTCCTGCGGTTACAGCGTCTCTTCTCCACGTCGCTCCCACACATTCCCTCATCCCATCCTCCCCAGCCCGTGTTCCCCACTGGCTGGATGAAACCTCCCAGTGATCCCCCAGGTCCTGCGGTTACAGCCCTCTCTCTCCACGTCGCTCCCACACTCCCTCATCCCATCCCTCTCCAGCCCGTGTCTCCCCAACTGCTGGATGAGCTCCCCATATATCCCCAGGTCCTGCGTTACAGCCTCTCTTCTCCACGTCGCTCCCACACATTCCTCATCACCCATCCTCTCCAGCTTGTCTCCCACTGCTGGATGAAGCCTCCCAGTGATACCCCATGGTCCTGCGTTACAGCTCTCTTCTCCACGTCCTCCCACACATTCCCTATCCCATCCTCTCCATCCGTGTCTCCCCACTGCTGGAGGAGCCCAATCCCCAGTGATTCCCAGGGGTCCTGCAGTTACAGCCTCCTTCCACCCGTCGCTCCCACACACTACCTCATCCACAATCACTCTCCAGCCCGTGTCCTCCCCACTGCTGGATAAGAGCCTCCCCAGTGCTATCTCCCGTCCATAGCGGTTCAGCCTCTCTTCCCAACTCGCCCCACACTTCCGCATCCCCGTCCTCTCCAGCACGCCGTGTCTCCCCACGCACTAGCACTCGGATGAAAGCCTCACCCAGGTGATCTCCCGTGTCCGCTGTACGCCTCTCTCTTCTCCACGTCGCTACCACAAAAACTTCCCTCATCCCATCCTCTCCTCCAGCCCCGTGTCTCCCCACTGCTGGATGAAGCCTCCCCAGTGATCTCCCAGGTCCTGCAGTTACAGCCTCTCTTCTCCACGTCGCTCCCAGACATTCCCTCATCCCATCCTCTCCAGCCCGTGTCTCCCCACTGCTGGATGAAGCCTCCCCAGTGATCCCCCAGGTCCTGCGATTACAGCCTCTCTTCTCCACGTCACTCCCACACATTCCCTCACCCCATCCTCTCCAGCCCGTGTCTCCCCACTGCTGGATGAAGCCTCCCCAGTGATCCCCCAGGTCTTGCGGTTACAGCCTCTCTTCTCCACGTCGCTCCCACACATTCCCTCATCCCATCCTCCCCAGCCCGTGTCTCCCCACTGCTGGATGAAGCCTCCCCAGTGATCCCCCAGGTCCTGCGGTTACAGCCTCTCTTCTCCACGTCGCTCCCACACATTCCCTAATCCTAACGAATCAGGCTCCCAGCGGCGGAGGGCCTTCTGTGAACCACAGGTAACGCACCAATCACACCATAACCACAACATCTCCCATGGGGGGGGGGGGGAGGAAGTGTGTTACAAACATATCATTAATTTTTGGGTAGAGGGCTCTCATGTATTGCGAGGGGAGGGGTGTATTTTTATATGTATTGTGGAGGGGTGGGTTTATTTGGGTTTTTGTTTTTTTGGTATGTATTTGGTGTGTGGGCGGGTTTGTATGAATTTAGGGGGGTGGGGTTTTTGGTATGTATTTTGTGGGGGGGATTGGGGTGGGGATTGAGTGGGGAAATTGACGAAAGGTGTGGGTGAGTGAGAGGGGTGAGGGAGGGGGGGAGAAAATCTGGGAGGAAGAGGGGGACTGAGGGGAGAGAAATGCATGCGAGGCGGGGGGGGGGGGGAGAGTGAGTGAGAGTGGGGTAATTGATGAAGGGGAGAGTGAGGGGGGGTGATTGAGGAAGAGGGAGTGAGATGGAGGGAATAGAAATACATGGGAAGAGGGGGGGAAATAGAGGGGGCTCGTGAGGTGTGAAATGGGGGGTGGGGGGGCAGCTCACAAGAACGTCGACAAGGGGGGGGGGACACGTGACACGAAGGGGAGGCCCCAGACATAACTAATCCTGGGCCCCGGGAAATCTGTCTGGGGCCCTGGGTGGCTGACCCTTTGCTTCCTTACCGCCAACATCCATATCCACCTTGTAGTTGATAAAGTGGGTGTGAAGGGTCCCCAGCGTGTGCTCCCCAACTCTCGAGCCGTAGTCCAGACCATCGGCAAAGTAGAACGAGGAGCTGATATAGCCTGTGGCGTGCATCTTGGCTTCGATGGCCCCATTTTGGTAGAAGATAAAATCCCAAACATAGTCATAATTAATAAGAGTGGACACGGCTCTGACCACCAGGACAGTGCTGGCCAGCCCCCCGTAATACAGGGAGTGCATGTTGGAATAGTGACGCCGAAGAGGCACCCCAGAGTTGTGTTCAAAAATGCATATGGCGTTCTTGGTCGTCTCTGGGGTTTGAGATTCCATTAGGTAGTGAGTATCCACATACGTGGCTAAATAAGGACAATCGACTCCCCTGACCAGCTCATGTGAGAACCTCCCGATTCCAAAGCTTCCATCCATGTATCTAGTGATCATCCCACCGGGAGTGTTGGAGCCATAGATGGCGATGGCCTCTTGAGAGCTCAGTTCATAGACGATGCGTTCATCATTAAACCGGATATCAAAGAGACGCAGGCCCGCGTTCACATTTATCCCGAAGGTGAAGCTCCAGGACAGGAAGTTGACCTGGTTTCTGTTGACACTGTAACGGGCGCCGCTGGGTTCATACTGGATGGGTGCTCCATGTATTGGAGGGACTTTTGGATTCATGGAGCCAATGTCATCTTCTGGTAAGACCTTGTCCATTTTGACCACTTTAACCTTCCCCGCGTTATACTGTTCCTCCAGATCTGCCATGTTAGAGTAGTAGACGCCGATGTAGAACACTTTGGAAACTTTCCACTTGGTGACGTCCAGACTTTTGTGGTCAATAAGTATCTCCAGTCCCACTGGATGTAGAGCAAAACAGCTGCCACTCACATTATGGAACAGTACAAACCAAGTGCTCCTATCCCCCGACTTGAAGCCCCTGGGGACTGTCGTAAGGGCTGCAAAGTTGGTCCCGTCGTAGCCAAAAACATCCCTTAAAAAATGTGGTGCCGTTGCAAACTCCTTATGATAGACCAAGTTGTAAGCCTCCACGTACTCCTTCCCAATCACAGGTCTTCGGTAATAGGGCAGCTTGTCTTTGTACTTCTCCAACGTGATGTCTTTGTGGTAGGATGGGCTGGGGAGAGGACCCACCACCAATTCTGTAATGTTGGGATCTCTTTGGTTTCCAAAGAAAATCACGGCCAACGCCTCTCGGGTAGGCTTGGAGGCACCTTTATCTAAATAATCCAGTACCTCTCGTTTTGAAGGATACTTGACATCAATGTAGTAGATGCAGTTTTCCGATGGGTTTGCTTCAGCTGCGTTGACCAGCTCCACGCCAAGGTTCTTCTGCAGATACTCAACAACGGCGGAGAACTCTTTTGGGTCCAGATCAGCAAACACCAAGCTATGGTCGCTTGACTTCTGCTGCTGCTGCTGCCCAGCCTGCTTCCTGAGATGCCCACGTTGTGGTTGAGAACCACAGTCCTGGTCAGACTTGGCTGACCCGGACAGAAGAACACACACCAAAGCCAAGATAGTGGCTAGTGCCAGAGCCAAGAGTATGAGGACTGCCTTAAGGTTCATTATGGCTTCAACAGAATGAGCGAAGAGGTATCAAGAGAAAACTGTCCCAAACTAACAGCATCGTTTTTGGAAGGACAGTCATCGCGTGTAATCTGTAGGAATGAGGGAGGGGGATATTGCAAAACCCCAAAAGACCGTTCTTGCTGTGAACTTAATTGGAGAGGAATAATTTTTTTTTCCCAGCGAGCCGGGAGAGGAAGCAGATGACTTATAAGAGAGCTAGTTTCTAATTAGAAACAGACGTTCAATTTGCCAAGGATCTGTTCGAAGGAGGTTAAAAGAGTGCACGGAATAGGAGAGAGAACTTTCGCACACATGAATAGGAGAATGAAGGGTGTTCCATGCCAGACACAAGGTTTCATAAGACTCCGACGCTCTGTTGGCAGAGTACGTTTTAAAAATGAGACACGTTGCTGGCGTCCCGGCTGTGTTTTGCATCAACAAGAGGTCCCTGCAGATTTCTTCAGACGAGTGCCAAAAATGAGACTTGTGTGACCTCCTTTTGAAATGTATTTTTTTGGGGGAGGGGGGGGGGGGGTTCAACTTGTCCTTGGTTATTACAAAACAAAACAGAATAATAAACCCCCTCCCGCAGTGCACTCTTGATTGGGCCATTTAATTATTATACACAACAATTTATCGGGGAGAAAAAAAATATCTATATCACAAAGTTGACAAAATCACATAATAAAATCACCGGAGCTGTATCATGATAATATATGAATCTGTAGGAGTCCCTCCTTATCAACAATGATTTGTAGTGATATTAATATGGATGGATAAAGTGGCAGAGCGATAAATAAAGTGCATGTTTATTTATTTGATATATTTATTAGTGATTGATAAAATGTGTTACCAGGAAGTAATACAGTGAGAGTTACCTCTCGTTTTCACGTATGTCCTGGGCACAGAGTTATGATGACAAATACACGGTTACATTAAGTGAACCCGGGTTATACATTATATACAAGACATAGCATGCACAGTTAGAGATAATATATATTATAGGCGTATGTAACAGTTACAGATAATATATATTATAGGCGTATGTAACAGTTACAGATAATATATGTTATAGGCGTATGTAGATAGTTACAGAGTAATATATGTTAAGGCGTATGTAACAGTGACAGATAATATATATAGGGTAGTCAACAGTTACAGATAATATATATTATAGGCGTATGTAATAGTTACAGATAATATATGTTATAGGCGTAGTAACAGTTGACAGATAATATATGTTATAGGCAGTTATGTAACAGTTACAGATAATATATATAAGGTGTATGAACAGTACAGATAATATATATTATAGGCGTATGTGACAGTTACAGATAATATATAAAGGCATGGACAGTTACAGATAATATATATTATGGGAGTATGAACAGTTACAGATAAATTATTATAGGCGATTGTAACAGTTACAGATAATATATATTATAGGCGTATGTAACAGTTACAGACCAGGTTAAAATGTGAGACAGCTTTAGTTATGAAAGAACTTAGCCTGGTGGCGGCTGTGAGAGTCTCCGGCAGACTGTTCCAGTTTTGGGGTGCACGGTAAGAGAAGGGGGAGCGGCCGGATACTTTGTTGAGCCTTGGGACCACGAACAGTCCCTTGGAGTCAGATCCCAGATGATAAGCGCTGCGTGTGGTAGGGGCGAGGAGCTAGGCGGGTAGCTTGCCCAGAAAGTATTTGAAGGCAAGACAGGATAGATGAACTTTGCATGTAGTACAATTATAATAAAAAGGTTGGCACACCCCAAAGGGAAACACTGTTCTCTGTTAATGTACAACAATAAAGGGGGAAACCAATTACATAGCTCTCTTAGTAATTGTAAAATACCTTGTATTAATTAACTATTCATTGACGGCAACTTACTCCCATCATATACAGATACAAAAGGGAGGATGGGGGGTGGAAAAGAAAGTTGTAAGTCTGTCATGGCAAACAGCCCTCACCAAAATAACTAATGACCTCCATGCTGCCAAGGTCAAAGCTAAATTATACGTCAAGATTTCCTTCCGCAGTACTCCTCGTAGACCTGAAGGGGGCGGGCAGAGGTGTCAGGTTCAGGCCCAGAACTGGGACAGCCCATGAGGCCAGCTGCCATCTTAGTTTGGGTATATAACCTCACTCAGTCTGTTTGTTTTTTGCTGGTCAACTTTCTGTTTACAGGAGTCAGGTTATCCTTTGTTCCCCGGCACTGCACCTTTCCCTGTTTCTCTTCACCAGGCATCTTATTCTGCAGATCTACAGGTACCTTCTTGTTTGTTGACTATTTCCCTTAGTACTATTTGCCCCCCTGTCCTTGTTTGTTCCCTTAGCTACCACCGCCTTTTGCATGTAGCTCTGCACCCTTTGCAGACTCCATTTTGTTGCCCCAGTTTTTGTTTCCATTACCGTAACAATAAACCCTGTTCGTTTTTTTTTAACGTATTTCAGTCTCCTGTCGTTGGTGGGTTTCCGTGTGACCTCCGATGGTTTCCCATACATCCCGATAAAGGCCACCAGGCAGTCCGCCCGTCCGAAAGGAAGCGGGAAAAGATAATACCGCTAAAATCCCACGAAGACACAGTCCATAGACTTCCACGTGAAGAGAGAAGAAACCGCCCTACACCGTATCATCCGTCCCGTGAAGGATTGACCGGCCAAAGTTTCGCCATCGCCAAATTTCATGTGGGGGGGTGCGTGCGCTTTGTTTGTGGGCATTGGCGATGTAGGTGTTGGGATCAGCCAATGGCGACTTGAATCCTATTCTGCCAAGGTTTGAGGAGGTGGATTTATTAACGGGGAACACAAGTACCAACCGGTTGAAACGAAGGCTTCACTTCCACTGCTGTCTTGGGAGTCGATCTGGTGAATCGGATTGTTTTTCATGTAGATATCTTTTTTTAAGCCTCTCATTTTGGGTTGACAACCCCGGGTAGGTTGCCGACGGACTACCTAAGGCACATCCGGTGTACTGGTTCTTCACCCCAGAAGAAGCACATCAGTGTGAAAAGCGCGTAGGGTGGTGTACCTTCCGCATGGTAGAGCTTGAGATACCACCTTTCCGCCTTCGGTTAGTCAAACCTTCGGGGGACGGATGATAGTGTGTATCGGAGGTTGGTTCCTTCTCTTCGTGCAGAAGTCTTTGGACTGTGTCTACACAGCATTATCTGCGCCATTTTCGTTCTGCGGGCTGACTGCTTGGTTGGTTGGTTGGTTGTCTTACACCTTGCTGCCCAACCCCCTCTCCTCCCTTTTGTATCTGTATACGATGGGAGTAAGTTGTTACTATATGTCTTCAATGAATGGGTAATTAATGAATTAATAGGAGGTCTTCTGCAATTACTAGCCGAGTTACTTCATTGGTTTCCCCCTTTGTCATTGTTCATTTAAAGGAAACAATGTCCCCTTTTGGGGTTGCCAACCTTTCTCTTATAATTGTAACCCCATCCCAGCGCCCATGTGTGAATATCAAGGAATACCGGCAATTAAAATGTGTATCGTTGTGTTTCTGTACTAGTCTCTGTGTGTGTATCAGTATGCTAATATGTGCGTATCTGTGTGTGTGTGTGCGCGCGTGTGTGTGTATCAATATGCGTATTGGCTTGTCTGTGTATCGGTGTGTATACAGTATGTATCAATGTGTCTGTATGTGTTTTAGGAGTGTGTGTGTGTACCAATATATTAACCAGTGTGTTAATAAGTGTGTGTCCGCGTGTGTGTATCAGTGTATGTGTGTGTAAATCTGTATGTGCATCAATGTCTGCATGAGTATCAGTCTGTTAATAAGTGTGTATCAATTCAGCATGTCTGTGTATCAGTGTGTAAATGTGTTTGTGTACCAGCGTGTAAATCTGTATCAGCATGTTAATGAGTGTGCACCGGTGTGTCTGTGTGTGTTTCAATAGTATCAGCGCGTGTGCGTATCAGTCTCTGTACTGTATGTGTATCAGTGTGTTAATGAGTGTGTTAATGAGTGTGTTAGTGAACGTATGCAGTGGCTGGCATTAGCTACAGCAGGGGGTAGTCAACTGCAGTTCCTTAACGGCCACCAACAGGTCAGGCTTGAAGGATATCCAACGTCGTGCAGCCTGCCACTGCTCTGCTGCAACGTGCTGCAGCCTGCCACTGCTCTGCTGCAACGTGCTGCAGCCTGCCACTGCTCTGCTGCAACGTGCTGCCAGCTTATTCCCACGGCCCCTCTCCGGGGGGGGAGGAAAGACAGCACGGATCTGGGAAAGGAATGTGAAACTTCTCGGAACAGGCAGTAGGGGATCCACAGGGAGTGAAATAAGCCAGAGATTCAATTGGGAACAGGCCTGTTTCACTATATGGAAGAGACGTAGGCCCCGTTAGCCAAATGGGCCTTCTGTGCTGTACGTCGCAGCTAACTTCTGCACTGTGTTTAAACCAGACGCCATAAGATTATCTTGGGTAAAAGTAAGCCCCCCCCCCCCAAAACCCTGCACAGTCATTAAAGGACAGAGGACCCCATAAGTGTATCTGTAGGTCTTCCATAGGTCCCCCAACCCATCTGTATTCTGGGTATTGGCCAGTACCACGTCAGTTGGGAAGCCATTCCACGAGTCCATCGCTGGTTCCACGAAAGACAGACTTCTTCACCTTTCCCCTGGGGAGGTCCTCACACCCGTCGGCTTCAGAGCGGGAATTCATTGCTAAACTAAGAATGGCGACGGCGAGATAAAACATTCAGCGTTCCCACAATGATGATGGTTAACCAGCTTGTTGCCGTGGCAGAGGCCACCCAATCTCTCCATTTTAGCCAAGATGACAACGGTTTAAGCTTGCAGACGAGGATTCTGGGTAGTGACACAGGCCAACGAGCGCACGACTTTAGCTTCAGATCCATTTTGACCATGGGCATTTCCCCATCTGGGTTTGCCTGCTGCCTTTGGCACAGCCCAAGTCTAAGAAGCGTAGAATCAGTGGACCTACTCAGAGGCAGCTGTGGTGGACTCCTCAGTTAGATCTTGGTTCCCAAATCTGCATAGAAAAGCGGCTGGTGGTTGCAAATTGGACACAGTTTATTCCGCGCATAACTCCCCCTCTATCGTCCCAAAGCAATGACACGAACGCCTAGTGAATTTCAGCATATCTTCCGCGCAGCGGGGTTCATGTAGGTAATAAAAGGCGCCGGAAAGAATTCAGCTCTTAATAGCGAAACGTGGCAAAAAACCCGTATCCCTCTCGCGCACTTAGTTTTCCAGCCCTAATCCTAATGACTTCATCACTGCATTGTTTTTTTTGTTTTGTTCGTTTCAAACGTTTTTATTGTTTTTTTTTGTAGTATCCCATTAAGACTTTGAAACAGGGAGAACAATGCACGTAGATTTCATTCGAACAGAACTATCTTTCTTTGTATTTAAACACATATTCTGGTCATAAGGTCTTAAGACATTTCATTAAAGCCAACACAAGCTCCATCTTAGCTTTAGAACATTTTAGATACTTCTGGGCCTCCAACCCGGGAGGCGGATACCTTCAAAGTCTTTAAATCGCTTCATTACTTGAAAGGGGAGAAAAGAACAGAAGAAGAGAGAGGGAGAGGAGATGGTAAGAAGGGAGGAGGGGAAGGTTCTGGCAGACAAGGGAAGGGGCTCATCCCCTTTATCTCTCCAGCGTCGGCTGCGGTACTAGGTTTTCCCTTTGGTTGAGATATATTCCTGGGCTCTATTCTTCTAGTTCTCAGGCCAAGCGTCCCAGACCTTATGCTGCTGGTCTGTTTTCTGGGTTAGGAGGGCTGAGAGGAGTTCTATCATTCTGACCTCCTTAACTCTGCGGACAACCTTTTGCTTTGATGGGGCTTTCAGTGTTAGAGATTTAGCAGTAGAGGGACAGGAACGGGCGAATCTTCGCAATGTTACGGAAGAAAAAAAAACAACAGGTTTTAGCTACATTGTGAATGTGAGAGGAGAATGTGAGAGAGGAGTTGAGTGTGACCCCTAGGCAGCGTGCTTGTGATACTGGGTGTATGATATTACTTCCGACAGCAATGTGGAAGGAGGTAGTAGGGCCAGGTTTGGGAGGAAGTATGATGAGCCCCGTCTTTAACATGGTAAGTTTGAGTCAGTGGAGGGCCATCCAGGATGAAATGGAGCCCTGGGGAAGCCCCCACAGAGAGATCGATAGAGGAGGAGGTGTTAGCAAGAGAGACACTGAAAGTACGATGGGAGAGGTAAGAGGAGATCCAGGCTAGAGCTTTGTTATGCATACCAAGAGTATGGAGAATGCGAAGGAGAAGAGGGAGACGCACATTATCAGAAGCTGCAGAGAGGTTGAATAATATGAGCAGAGTGTAATGACCTCTGTCTTTGGCAGCATGAAGGTCATTAGTTATTTTGGTGAGAACTGTTTCAGTGGAGTGAGCAGTGCGGAAGCCAGATTGTAGAGGATCTAGAAGGTGAGAAAAATGGAGCAAGCGAGAGAATACAAGGTGTTCAAGGAGTTAAAAGGCAGGAGGGAGACAGGACGATTGAAGTGTATTTTTATGCCTGGCACACAAATACAGTGACCTATAAATTGCGTGCAACATTGTATAGCGATGTCTCGATTACACCTGGTTTATATAACCTTGGTGTTCCCAGTTTGACAGCCATTGGCGCCCAAGGAAAAAAAATCTCGAATTACTCAGATACGGTAAGAGTTAAAATGATCTCTTTATTTGTTTCTGGGCTTCGCCAAAGATATTACAGCTGCAATTATCAACGTTCAGCAACGCGGGATGCGACGGGAAGTTTGGAACGCAACAGTCCGCTCAGAACTCTTAGCGCTACACACACACAATGTATATTTGTAAGGGTGCAGGGCCACAGACGGAGGGGCAGGTAGGGGTTACAGCCAGGACAGCTCAGGGCTCGGCAGTTCTGGGGGGGGGGGAGCCGTCCAGCCGATACCAGAAGTCGACCGACTTCCGGGATCGACCGCCAGCTGGGCCCTCCAGCACCACCCTACTGGGGTCTTCCTCCGCCGTTGAGGTTGTGTCTCGTCCATGCCGGGTCAGCAGGCTACTGGTTCATAACAAGTTAAAAGTTTAGCCCCACATAGGCGCTGCGTGAACCAACACTGGTGATATGTTTAATGGGGGGAGGGGATTTTTTGGAGGGGGCGGGGGGAGTTTTGTAGAAAAACATTTTTGCATAGAAATTACTTTGGCAGAAAAGGATTTTGGGTAATGGTATGCAAATGATTATACGGTGTGTCTGGTGCAGGCTGAAAGACCTGTCTCTGAGTGGGTTTTCCGATTCTACACTTCCCTCACCCACGCCTTCCTGTAGAAACTTTGTAATGAAGCATGGGAGGAAAACATCCATGGCCTTAATAGATTGGTAAATAAAAGGGACGCTCAATGTGATTATTTGCATATAACTACCCAGAATCCTCCTAACCACTGTATGATCTGCAACGGTACCCAGAATGCTTACCTGCAAGGTAACGAACACACGTCACCTAATGCTTTATTTTAAGCAACAATGTCCTAGGTTTAACGGTATGAAACAAACCACTGCCGTTGGGTGATCAATATCATTGATCAGTTTAAAATCACCTTTCCCCCTCCTCTCCCCCTCCTCTGTCCCCCTCACCTCTCCTCCTCTATCCCCCCTCTCCCCCCTCTTCATCTGTCATCCCCTCCTCCTCTCCGCCCCTCTCCTCCTTCTCTCTCCCTACCCCTCTCCTCCTCCTCTGTTCCCCTCCCCTCCTCCTCTGTTCCCTTCCCCTCTCCTCCTCTATCCCCCCTCTCCTCCTGTCCCCCCCACCTCTACTCCCCCCTCTCCTCCTCTTTCCCTCCCTCTAAAAATCTTTGAAACTTGACTTTAACCATTACATGATCCCTGCTAGCCGAGCAGCTACCGGCGCCCCCTATCTGTATCTCCAGGAAGCAGGGGGTCCCGGAGCTGAAATTAATGGGGTTCAGCTCGAGGGACCCCCTGCTTCAATCCTATGTTCCTAGGAAGGGGTCTACACCTTTGAAACACATCGCTATTTGTCATCAGGTATTTTCAGTCCTTGGGTTTTCCATTACAGCTGTCGTCCAACCTCTCATTCACAGTATATGGACCCGGTAAACCCGGTGCCTCTAAAACCATAGTCTGTCATTGTCAAACCCGTTGTAGGTGAAGAGAGGTAGTTTGGGGGAGCAGGAGGCCGTGTCGGACAGACACGCCACTGGGTTGACACTGCAGGAGTTGTATTTGTCGTTGGCCTGGAAGTAGATGGCGTCTGGGGAGTGGACGGATGGGTCCTCATCGAAGAAGTTGTAGGGCCGGAGGTAGAAACCCACCCCGTTCCCTGCTGTCACGGTGTTGGGGATGTCCTCTGCGTGAGGGATATGCAAGAAGCCAGCTGTGATCCAAGCGACCAAGTCCTAGGAGAGAGAAGACCGTGAGTGGACTAAGGCCTTAGCTTAGCAGTAACACCAACTGCAGTGGGTGAATCCAGTTCCTTGTGACCTTGAGCAAGGTCACGCCATCTCCCTTAGCCCCATGTACCAAAATGAGGTCCAGATACATCAAATACAATAGCTTACGTGTGACATCAACTGAAATGAACATCATGTTAATAATAAACTCATCCACTAAAGAAAACCACAACATTAACCCAGAATTACTCATTAAAAAAGTGTGGCATTCATTTCTACAGTCGTTAGTGATGAGGAGATGCCAAAGAGGTGTTAACTTCCACCATCGCATATCCACTCAAGTCCTTTCAGGTGAACGCAAGGACCGAACGTTAACTCATAGCTAAACTTGGCTTCACTTGAGTTTTTCGATATGGGTGGCGTCACCTTATTCAGGGACTGGATGGGAGTAACAGGAAGACGTACTTACCGTCACCGTTATTGGACGATAACTCAGCATTGCGTTACAATAACATGACGGTAACCCTGTGCTAACGAGATGTAGGACGGACGTTGCCTATAATGAGTTTCGCGGGTATACGTTAACCACTGGGAAATCGTCTCAGATTTAACAGCGTTTAGTGTATCTGGCCCTTGGATTGTAAGCTCTATAGGAGAGGGGGGAATGGATTAGGGTCAGTCCCATGTAATGTGATCTTATCAATGTTCTGTTCATTCTTTGACCTGTACATGTCTTTGTTGGAGACCCCAGAGGAGACCAGATTCGCGGACACCAACCTCGTCTCTGATGTTTTCATTGTTGAGGAAGTCAGAGAATTTAACCGTAGGGGACCAGGGGTCGTTTTGGTTGAAGATGCTGCTGCTCTGATGCTCTTCATCTTTGCGTTTAGTAACGGCCAGCTTGTACCTACAGAACATATACAACATCGGCATGGTCATGTAGGAACATATTGAAATAGCTGCATTGGCCTGTTCAACCATGTACCTCTAAAATGGGCAATGGCAGTGACATGGTTAAGGGGTCAGTCTTGCCCAGGGGCAAAGTGTACTAATGGCAGTGACATGGTTAAGGGTTCAGTCTCTCCTAGGGACAAAGTGTACTAATGGCAGTGACATGGTTAAGGAGTCAGTCCCTCCTAGGGGCAAAGTGTACTAATGGCAGTGACATGGTTAAGGGGTCATTCTCTCCTAGGGGCAAAGTTTACTAATGGCAGTGACATGGTTAAGGGTTCAGTCTCTCCTAGGGACAAAGTGTACTAATGGCAGTGACATGGTTAAGGGGTCAGCCCCTCCTAGGGGCAAAGTGTACTAATGGCAGTGACATGGTTAAGGAGTCAGTCCCTCCTAGGGGCAAAGTGTACTAATGGCAGTGACATGGTTAAGGGGTCAGTCCCTCCTAGGGGCAAAGTGTACTAATGGCAGTGACATGGATAAGGGGTCAGTCTCTCCTAGGGGCAAAGTGTAATAATGGCAGTGACATGGTTAAGGGGTCAGTCCCTCCTAGGGGCAAAGTGTACTAATGGCAGTGACATGGTTAAGGGGTCAGTCCCTCCTAGGGGGGGTCTCTCTTTATTGGCTCTCTGATAAAGACAGGGTGGGTTATGAGTAAAGTATTGACAAACACTCCCCCCATTCAGGGGTCTCTACATGGTGAAATTTGATAAGGAATTCAAATCGATTGTTACATTGTTTGATGATTTCCTGGTAAACATTACAACCTCTCAAGTGGGAATAAGCTAGCTTCATTGTCTTCCTAATATTGCCATCTTTTCCTAACTGGTCAGCAGGCATGCTTGGGAGGGGGCCGGTGAATCAATTATATTACCCCAACGAATAAGACATGGCCCCCCACAAGTCAATGCACCTTAACTGACATATAGACCTACATGATGGGTTATCAGGCACTTACTTGTATATAGCTCAGTGAATAAGGTCACTGACGACGGCCCTATAAACAGCGACACTGAGCGTTAAGCAGGAGGAACCTGGTTCGATTCCCGGTGTCGGCTCCTTGTGACCTTGGGCAAGTCACTTTATCTCCCTGTGCGTCAGCCACCAACATCATAGATTGTAAGCTCTGGTCTGAATGTGTAACATTCTTAGGTGCGGCGTACCGGGCGCTATACGGTCATCGTGACGCGCTGTGTGTCCCATTGGGAGAGAAGCGCCATATGTAATAAAGTTAATATTATTATCTATTATATTTTCCTGCTTTACCTTCAAATACTTTCTGGACAAGTTAGCCAATTATCTGAGCAGGCTTCTCCACCCTACTGTACTCCGCTCTTATCTCCTGAGATCCGCCTCAAGAGACCCTCGTATGGTCCCAAGGTTCAACAAAGTATCCGATCGCTCTTCCTTCTACTACCCACACCTCACTTCTGGGACCACTTACCCGAGTCCCTCAAAAGTGCCTGTCTACCTCCTTTTGAAGACGTTGGCTGTTTTATACAGGTCTGTAACTTGTAATGTTGCCAACGTATTATTTTGTTCCCGGGACATACGAGCGGTAACTCTCAATGTATTTTGTCCTATATAAATAAATAAATAAATCTACTAAGAACCTTAATGCTGGCCCAATCAAAAGGAGTAACGACTATCAAATTGATGTGGCCATCTCCAGAATGAAGACAGCTACTGCGACATAGAGTTGCAGTGTCTGGTGTTGTGTTTCTGGGGTGTGATGCCTTCTAATGAACCAACGTTAAAAAGTCCTTTATGAAGGTTGTACGTTATCTAAGTGAGATGTTCTCCACATGGCTACACATCTCAAGAAGATACTTGGAATGCCTCAAGATCTTCTTGTATGTAGAACACACAATGGTCCACTGGAAGTCAACACAAACCGTCAACAGAACTACATCACGGGGGTCACGTCAGTCACTCACTTGGCCCAGTTCATGGAGTTGTGGAGGGCGCTTTTCTCCGGCAGGTAGTCCCCAGCGAAGCTGACAATCTGGATCCTGTAGGAACGTTCGTGGTTCCACTTGTTGGTCTGGTTGCTGGAGAACTGGACGTAACGGGGCATGTTGGAATGCAGCTGGAAGGCCGCCTGGTCCTCCGTCTCCAGGACCTTCCTGGTGAGTTTCGTGCGCTGTATTTGCGCGTCTCGGTTCCAGGGAATGGCCAGGTCTTCAAACTCCATGTCATGGGCAACCAGCGAGTTACTTGTTCCTTCAGGGCGAACGCGCCACAATATCATTGGGGTGATAAAGCAGATGTGAAATAATTGGAATGGTGCAAACAATATCATGCTTGGAAACTAATTTTACATACTACAGCTCAACCCCGTTATAGCGCGATCCGTTACAGCGCGGATCCGCTTATAGCACGATGTGAGCGCGGCTCCCAATTTATCGGAATTATGAATACTTTACAACACGGTTATTGGCGTCTTAAATACTTTGTTGTACAACGCATACAATGGTACATTATTTCTAACGCGATCCGCTTATAGCACGGTGTGATTCTTTGGATCCCCAAGCCCAGCGTTATAAGGGGGTTGAGCTGTATATGGAGATATTTATATTTTAGATTCAATATATAGCACTGAACAGATTAATTATATTGCAATGAAAATCCATGTGCGCACACACACACACACACACACACACACACACACACACACACACACGATATACACAATAGAATTAATGGCCTCCCCGGCAATCAGTTCTATGTTGTAAGCACGGCGCCCCCCTTATAAAGATTTGCGCGCCCCCCCAGTTTGTGCCCGCCTGCATTATGTCACTACCCAGTAGCACTCCTATTGATACAAATATATAATGTAATTGTTTTGAGCTTGTGGAGGGAGGGTGTGTGTGTGACTGTGTGTGTATATGTGTGCATGACTGTGTGTATATGTATATGTGTGTGTGTTTGTATATATGTATATGTGTGTGTGTGTGTGTGTGTGTGTGTGTGTGTGTGTGTGTGTGTGTGTGTGTGT
>WSYH01004404.1:0-53644 GCA_036426205.1 Ascaphus truei | reverse complement strand
TTCAGCTGCTGGACCTTAATGATAAGAGATGCTGTTCTGCCCTTGTACTGAATAGTTCTGATAAATGTTCCAGCATTGTCCACATTGAACGGCTCTGACCAGCGCCAGTTTCCCCAGCCTTCGATACAGATGTGCAGCAGCTGCAGCGAGAGACAACAACCAGGAGAAGGTTACAGCCATAAATACTATACGTTGCTTTCTGTCACTAAGTATGCATGTTCATCCTTATGGATTAAAGCAGTCTGATTTCATGATGGGAACAAAAATTAACCTTTTCATTGTCATACACTATAAATTAGCCGTCACCCCCTCGGTAAGCTATAATGATGAGCAACAGCATGCCAGCGATACAGAAAATGGCCACTTTTTTATATCTGTAATGCAAATGTAATTGACCTATTCTGCAGAGGAGGGCAAGATGCAGTTCAATACATCTGACCGGTTTGGGATCCTTGTGGTTTTCAGATACCTTTTCTCCAGGACTGAACCACCCACACAAGCACTGTTGTGCAACTCCTATAGCAAACATATCTTTAACACTTCAGTGGAGCAATACTTTGCTGGCCCTTCTAAACGTGAAAGGGTTAATGATGCTGGCTTCCATTTTTAGCTGCTGAACCTTAGTGCCAGCACTTCTCCCCTTTCCCCCACTGCACAAGTTCACCTACACACACTGATGCTCATGCAATACATACACAGATACTCTATACATATACAGTATATATAATATATATATATAGATATATAATATATATATATATATATATATTATATATCTATATATATCTATATATATATATATATATATATATATATATATATATATAAACACACACAGAATGGCACATGCACATGACCCCCCCTCAACATGGTTATCGGTTTGCTGCAAGGGGTAAATAGCAGCATTGCATATGCTGGGCCCCACTCTGTGTTTCCACAGGGATACTGACATCACAAGGGAGTATGTAGGAGAGGAGGAAAGTTCTGGAAGGTTAGGTTCCTGGAGGACAAGAGGAGAGGAGCCTCAGGATAGGGATTATGTTCCTGAAGTAATAATAGGACAGATCAGGGACAGTGCCCTTATAGTAAGTATCCCAATTACCTGGCCAACACAGAGACGCAGGTACAAACGTGGGGGAGACAGATGCAGAGGTCATGTGCAGAGGGCTCTTGGGTGTCAGCGGATCAGTTCTACAGGGGATCCACCTATATATTCTCCTCAACCAGTAGGAAAGTAGCAGTTCCCAATCAGGAATGGGGTATAGTCGTGCACGGAACCTGCCAGGATCCCCGTAAGTCCCAAAGTAGATGTGAAGTAAGGATGTTACTCCGAAGGGGGCCCGGTTCAATATAAGTAACACAGCCATTTATATGTACCTCCCTTTGAGTGTTGAGTGGGCACTCACGTAAGCACTGTGTCAATGAGTAACCAAGAGTATGTAAAGCAACGTACAACTATGTCAAGTATGTGCGAGGTGTCCCGGTGCCTGGGGACATGAATAAAGACTGAGTTGCACTACAAAAGTTCCTGGCACCCATCATTTTCCTCTTTGCTATCTCATCACCCAGCCACCTGAATCCAGCACCGTGAGTTGAAGTAAACTATGCCAGCAGCCAAATACTGCGCACTGAAGCCGGGCAGGGAGGGTTACACACATGTACAAATGTACACACAGAATGGCACAGGCACTCTTACGTGTACAAAGGTATACACAGTCCTGCACATGATGATATACAGTTTTACCTTTCGGAAATTCTACTCCTGTGCCTTTTTTTGCTACTTGATATAACAGCAAATCATTTCTAAACTCTCTGTCATTCTAAAGACGCCTTCATTGTTTCATGAAGATCATTTCTCTTTTTTTAAGGCAGCTTTAGGTGAACTCACAAGCTGTGGTACAATATATTAAAATCTCGGCAGTGGAAAGCACTAGTTTGTTTACTAAATACTCCATAGAAATGGCCTAATTTACACATAATAATAATAAAAAAATCAAGATTCACAACATTTTAAAGCAGCAATTCTGGCTGTTCTTTTGTATTATATTGTTAAAATTTTTAATTCTACATAACGTAGTAACCAAATGCTGTGGAATTCATTTTACATTTTTACCTGAATCTCTTTTGTGACGAGGCTGTATAGAATGTTTCGCATATACAAACAAATGAAGTCACCGTTTGTTGCTGTTGTTGTTTGTATAAACTAATTAGGATGCACTCACTAGCTGAAGAAATAAACCATAATGAACATGTATGGAGTTTTGTTAATTTATCACAGGAAACAAGTTAGAAATGACTTTAAGGGTGACTGAATCTTTCTGAGGAAGAAAGTTACACTAAGTTATATAAAATAAATAAATAAAAAATTGTGTCTATTACATAGGCTACCTCTTTAACACTGATTATTAGATGCAAAATAGAAAATACTCAACAAAATGTATACAGTGATTAGTTCACATAACATTATTACACAGCCCAAAGCACAACTTTTCTTTCCTAAAATCCTCTAAAAGGAAAAAAAAAAAAAAAAAAAAAAGATACTTTTCTAATTTGGCTTCTGTGGTTTCACTAGCAACCCCCAGGAGTCCATGTAAATCCCTGCAGAGGCCCCAGGGCCTGGAACGCACGCTCTGGAACTGAATGGATTCACACATGCCTGGGACCCTATCTTTTGGGGTACTTGATATCTCAGAGAAATGGAACAAAGACCCAGAATACAGGGTTACAGAGGCCAACAGCATTAACACGTTACCCCCAAACAATAAATTGTTGATTTGAGCAGCGCTATAACTTAAAACTGGTAAGATAACAATTCAGCAGCCTATTACACTGCAGGAGCCTCCAGGTGTTAAGGGGTTAATTCAGCAGTTATAAATAATCAGGGCTCCTGAGACTTCCAAACTGCATTAGTCTGACTTGTGATGTCCCTGTCATCAGCTTGAGACCAGACATAAACACAAATGTCACGGCCTAGCAGTGGGTGGCTTTTGAATACATTGACTGACAACAGTTGAGCTGGCAACGTATAATTGTATTACAATATGTATGTAGCCCTTTTTGTGAACGCCTGAACTAAGGGACTACGGTGCATAAACCTGTGGCTTCAGGAGCTCTGAACCTCCGCATATTGGGAGCCTGGGGGTATACCTTTATCACTTGTGGTGCAGCGCCTCCACTTACCCAGGATCCCCATTATAGAGATTATGCCCTGAGCAAGAACCTAACAACAGCAGTATGCAACAGCAACCTTTTTATATCACACAATAACAAATGATATGCAGACTTATCATATAACATTTACATACACACACACAACGTGGCTCGGCCACACCTTATTGGGATAGTGTCCTGTACATAAGCAGTTCTGCCGCTCTCCTTAGGAGTATGTCTCATAACCAGTAAAGTATGATACCATATGCATTCTCTTAGGAAACCCAATTAGTTAGTGGGAGGCGGGATCAGCGCCTGGTGACCGGTGTAGGTGCACGTGTAGACAAGGATACCTTCCGGTCACTACGATGACCTTGACACTCCACCGGGCCCTAGTGATAATCCAGCCTTGCGCCGTCTCTCCCTTCTGCAGCACCGTCAGACGGGGAAATCCAAGATGGCGGCCGCAACTCCGCAGCTCCGCATATGAACCTCACTAAAGGGAAACGTCCCTGACGACTATGGGCGTCCTTACAAATACAGCACCCTACGATGGCGGGGGAAAGACTCCTGGGGCTGTGGGCATACCCTACCTAAGCAGCCGGGTCACTGACCCTCTGCTCTCGCACCCGAGGTTCCGCCAACCTCCTCCTTCACCTCCCTCGCTGCTCTGCCCCACCGCCCACACGCATCCGGTTCCTGCATACACAGTCTCGCATCCCATTGGTCCTCAGCCTCAGCTGACCTTCTCACCATCAGAGTTCATAGTTCAACCCCTTCCAAGTCTCTTACTTAATATTACCCTTCGCACGCTTCCCTCGCGCATGCGCAGCCCAACTGGTACGCAGTAACTTCGCTGGCAAACAGGGACAATATGGCGCTGCCTATGTAATTGACAGCGCGGAACCTTTAATATATATGCACATCCTTACATGTATATATATATATATGTGTATATATATAATGGATATATTACTGTATGCTCATTTGCATGTCTTCGACAGGTCTGCAACCCCGCCTTTCACCATTATCACCCAGCACACAGCACTTCCACTGCAGCAAGGGATTCTGGGAAATGCCATGCAAATGAGCACACAGTGCCAGTTTTTGCTTCAAAACCATTCAACATGGTTCCCCTATAGGCTTAAGCTTGCGGCATGGTCACAGCTTTGAGCACAGCCAGGGTTAAGATGCATAGCCAGCAAACCCACACACAGACAGACTGTTTCGACCTTAATGGGTCTCTTCAGTGTGGGGTTGGTTATGCTGGCTATGCAAAAAAGAAGCAAGGGAAGTGCTGCAAATGAGCATACAGTAACATATCCATTTGCTATATGCTTTGCTGTGGAGGGTTTTTGTCACTTTTTTTACCCACCATAACTTAACTAAGTATGTATGTGTATATATAAAACAGACAGTGAATCCCAGCGCAGCTAGTGAAAACATTGGCCTTACATTTGTGTAAAACAGACAGTGAATCCCAGCGCTTCCCCACCGAGACCCCAAAATGGGAAAATAAATATTCACAGTGAATACTAAATCTGTAAAACAAAGGAGACTTTTGGTTTGCTGCAGCACACTCCTAGTGTGCACCACTATTTTACATTAGTATACATTTAGCATAGGGACCTGCTACTGAGACTTACCTTGGTGTGGTTAGCAGGCTTATCATTATTTCATCAAATTATGTAACCAAAAGTCTCCTTTGTTTTACAGATTTAGTATTCACTGTGAATATTTATTTTCCCATTTTGGTGGCTCGGTGGAGAAGCGCTGGGATTCACTGTCTGTTTTACACAAATGTAAGGCCAATGTTAACACTAGCTGCATGCTCCCTACACGGAGAAGCGCTGTGAATATATATATATTTGTTTATATATATATGTGAGCTCAGGAGGGCAGCTGCAGGCGGAGGAAACCTACCACAGAGAAGCTTGGCGTTCCACGTGGAAAGGAAGCAGACCATCACTCCACGCAGCAAGACGGAGAGGATTTTATATCCTATATGCTTGTATACTTCTGCTACTTTGTAAGTAGCGATCAACCTTTGCGCATTGACCATTACAAAACGTACTTCACCATATTTTGTCTCTTTTCTATTTTGTTTCAGAGAAATCAAGGACTCTAATATATCCCCAGTCTATTCATGCTCATATTTTATTTTGTAGTTAACAGTTTGCACCTGTGTTTTTCCCTTTTCCCTATATTTTATTTATTTATAAAATATTTTACCAGGAAGTAATACATTGAGAGTTACCTCTCGTTTTCAAGTATGTCCTGGGCACAGAGTAAAACAAATAATACATGGTTACAAGTACAGTTACATAAATGAACAGGGTATACATTATATACAAGACATTGCGTGCACAGTTAAAGAAAATATATATTATGGGCGTATGAAACAGTTACAGACCAGGTTAAAATGTGAGACAGCCTTAGATTTGAAAGAACTTAAACTGGTGGTGGATGTGAGAGTCTCTGGTAGGTTGTTCCAGTTTTGGGGTGCACGGAAGGAGAAGGAGGAACGTCCGGATACTTTGTTGAGCCTTGGGACCATGAATAGTCTTTTGGAGTCTGATCTCAGGTGATAAGTGCTGCAAGTGGTAGGGGTGAGGAGCTTGTTCAGGTAGCTGGGTAGCTTGCCCATGAAGAATTTAAAGGCAAGACAGGAAAGGTGAACTTTGCGCCTAGACTCTAGTGTTGACCAATCTAGTTCTTTGAGCATTTCGCAGTGATGTGTGTTGTAGTTGCATTGGAGAACAAAACGACAAATTGAATTGTAGAGGGTGTCAAGTTTGCTAAGGTGGGTTTGAGGAGCCGAGCCATATACTATGTCTCCATAGTCAATAATTGGCATTAGCATCTGCTGTGCGATACGCTTTCTGACCAGGAGACTTAGGGAGGATTTGTTCCTGTAAAGTACCCCTAGTTTGGCATAAGCTTGGTTGTCAGGGTATCAATGTGCATCCCGAATGTTAAGTGGGAGTCAAACCATAAGCCCAGGTATTTAAAACTAGTGACAGGTGTTAGGGTGGTGTTAGCCTAATCAGGAGCTCAGTCACTGGAAGCTTTACAAATTTAGTCTTGGTCCCAAATACCATTGTTACAGTCTTGTCAGTGTTTAAAAACAGTTTGTTTTGGGAAATCCAGTTTTCGAGTCTCAAAAAGTCAGACTGAAGTATGTGTTGAAGGTCAGAGAGGCTATGGCTGTGTGCATATAGGATTGTGTCATCTGCATACATGTGAATTGAGGCTTCCTTACAAGCTATATATTTGCTATTGTGTGTAGTTTAACACCTACTGTAGGCAGTAATTGTTACTATTTTATTGTTTGAATGTTTTAATTTGCGCACTTAGTATTTTATAGTTTATATATATATGTGCGTATATATATATATATATATATATATAAATATATATATATCATTCCTGATGAAGTCTCTTTGAGACGAAACGCGTAGAGAATGTTGTGTGGAGGTTTTACTGCCCAGTTTTATTATATTTCCACTCACTGGCTTGCTACAGCAATTTATTGCGTTTTTTGGAAGTATTACTCTCAGCTGTCCACTCGATGCATACATGGGAACTTTTTCCGGTTGAATCCACTGACGTCACTGAGTTCTCGCGGTATCTGGAGCTGAGTACTCACTGTGTGAGAGGAAGGCGGCGTCCCTCGTGTTCCCCGGGCTCCGGAGGTATCCATAGAGGCTGCTGCAGTGTACCTACACCGGACACTATACCAAAGTCATCTGCTACCAGGTTCCTGCGTCTGGCTGGCTGAGTTTTACTCAAAAATGCTTTTTATTAAGCTACGTTTGTGAGTGTGCATTTTTAAATCCTTGACTCCATAAATATATTGTTATACCTTTTACGCTATGAGTGCGCCTGTTTTTTCTGTGTTTTTATATATATATATATATATATATATATATATATATATATATATATATGGGGGAAGAGGATGCTGGGGGGGAAGGTACAGTATAGGATGGCACAATGGCAGGGAGGACAATTACAACAAATTATGATAGTTGCAAACTCTGCAAACATATATGCCAAGATCCCACAGCCAGTCACAACCATGGAACACTCAATCTTAAAGGATCATACTACTACACATCCAGGAACGTGGTTTATATGATTCAATGCAACAAATGTGACCAAGGTTGCTACATTGGGGAAACCAGCCAAAAACTACAAGGCAGAATGAATATGCACAGGCACTCTATACAACACCATGAAGAAGGAAGATACTGCTCACCTGTGGGACATCATTTCTCACAACCAGATCATTCCATAAATTATTTAAAAATCAAAATCCTCATTGGAATGTTTAAACACACCCAAGAAGGGAAAACATTTGAACTCAGAATGATAAGACTCTTTGACACCAAAACAAAAGGACTTAATGCAGATATGGTGTTTCTCACACTATCACAATTGTTTGTAATTATCCTGCCTGTCTATTAAAAGAAAGATGTCTGCTGTGGAGAGATTAATAGCTGCATATGTGTACAAAATACAGCGTGAAGGTGTCGGAGTCAGCGATGGATATATTGCACATGGAATGATTCATAAACAAAGATAAATATCACGTGGTGATATAAAACTATAGCGCGTTAGGTTCTCTGTGCAAGTCCTGCTCTTGCAAGAGCGCACCCGTATAAACAGAGTGTTCGCTGACATAACGTCACCAAGGAATACGCTTGTCAGTTTGCATTTGGCAGGCTTTACTTCATACATGTTGGCACAGTAGCTGTTCCTGTACACTACAAAGATTTATGTTCCTGTGACTCCGTGGTTCACAAACAAGGCAAGGTTAAGAGGCTAAGTGAAAAGGGTGATGCTTAGCAAGAGTATGCACAACTTCAGGACTTCTGTAATGTATCGAGGTGGATACGGAGTACAGGAAAATAATATGCGTCTGCTAGTTTTACCTTTTCTATACCACCACCAACATTTTGTTGGATAAACCCTTGCCTTCCAGCACCTATTTATAAGTGGGTCAGTATATCCCACCACGTCGCAGTGTGAGAGATGAAATGACAGACAAATATAACAGCAAGTTATAGTGTGATACAGTAGACAGTGAGGTGCCTTGGTTAGTTACCACCAGTTAGTGTTAGAACAGCCTGAAATGCGTCACAAGTCCATATGTTGTAAGATGGTGCTAAAGGAAAACTGGATTCAAATTGAAATCCCACTTCAGAGCTTTAAACACATTCCTCCCCCTCACTCCTTCTTTAAAGTGATGTGATTGTTCCACTGGAGGCCATTTACCAAAGTCTCGCTTCCTTCTGCATAAGGCAGGCGCTCAAAGCATGCGTGGCGGGTGTCCTGCGTCTCCTCGGGAGGCGGGGGACGGCATTGCCGAATATTGAGCGAGCGGGAAAGTATAATTTTTTTATTTACCTAAGCGCATCGTGTGTGTGCACACGCTTACCCGCGTGCGCATCGCTTGAGCGGGGACTAGACAAAGTCCTAGTTACAGGACGAAACGCGTCAGAGTGTTCTTGTGGCATTTTGTAATGTCTAGTGCACATTAAAGACTGTTTTTATTCATCTTTGGATTGCGCATTTCTTTACCCCACGGACACTTGAACCGCCATACTTACCTTCTTTTTTTATTCTATATATATATATATATATATATATAATATTATAATATATATATTAATATATATATATATATGCAAGTCACCTCGCCAAGCACCGCCCGCTCAGCGCTAGCATGGCCGCAGCCTCATTGGCCCAGAAAACCGTATACATTTTTAAAACAAAACCCACTGTTTTTTTATTGGGTAAATCTGGTGCTGTTTTTTTCTATCATTGTTGCCCCAGTTTTGCAGGAGGAAATTAGGACATTTTAGATGAACCATTTCCATAGTGTCCATGTTTTACTTAGTCAGGTTTATCTCTCTCAGTACAGCAGCATGAGAGAAGGAACATATTATTCAACGAAAAGAGGAAGAATGAACAATTGGGTGAGTGATGCTGATATAAGGCAGGGTGGTAGTGTACTAGAAATGGCGTAGTCACCAATACTGCTTTTGAAGTGGGTAGACCCAGTTCAAATGGCAGCATTAGCACCTTGTGTGCCTGCACACGTCACTTTCTGTGTGTGTGTGTGTGTGTGTGTGTCAGTTTACATAAATATGGTTTGCTGTGGAGGGTTTTTATCACTTTTTTTACTCACCATAACTTAAGTATATATATATACCAAATGCAAATATACTGTACGCTCATTTGCATGTCTTAGGCCGGTCTGCAACCCCGCCTTTCACCATTATCACCCAGCACACAACACTTCCACTGCAGCAAGGGATTTTGGGAAATGACATGCAAATGAGCACACCGTGCCACTTTTTGCTTCAAAAACCATTTTTAACATGGTTCCTGTAGACGGACGTTCACAGAGGTACACAAGTGGAGACTTTTATAAGGTGAAATTATAATAAGGCTTTATTGTGCCTTTTCCTTTTCATCAGGAAATCATCCAAACACAGGGGGGGAACAAAGCTTCCATTCACTTGGGAGTATCTCTAGTGAAAATACCATGCAATTAATTCACAACTCCCTAAGTTAAGCATGTCTCGCAGCCCCAAAACATATAGCATGAAATAAGCAGATATAAGCAGTCTCTTAATAATGAAAGTCTTATCTGTTAGCTGCTGTAGAGTAAGCTTCTCTGATCTCTTGGAACCGCACCCGTGCGTGCACAGAAAATATCAGCATCCAGGTTTAGAAGTCTTATTTGGTGTCTTGCAATCAGCTATGCTGGGCAGAGCTCAAGACCGGTCAGCACCAGAGATCTGTGTTCTCTTGGTCAGTCTCTCCTGGGAGACTCAAGAACACTGCTCTGTCTCCAAAAGTCAGCTCTCAGTCAGAGCTAAGGAGTCACTTCCTGTCTCAACAGACAGGCTTTTGTAAGCAATCAAATCAGGCAGGTGGTGTTTATTAATTGACTACCAGCAGTTAACCACCACACTGCTAGATTAAAGGCACATTACTTGAACAGGGATTACTCCCCTGTTACAGTTCCCTATAGGCTTAAGCTTGCTGCATGGTCAAAGCTTTGAGCACAGCCAGGGTTAAGATGCATAGCCAGAAAACCCACCCATAGACAGCTGTTTCGACCTTAATGGGTCTCATCAGTGTGGGGTTGGTTAACTGGCTATGCAATGAAGCGAAAGGATAGGGTTTACCATACTGAAAATTGGCAACTGTCTTGAAAGTTTTCCACTTTTGAATAATCTTTCTCACTGTAGAATGATGGACGTTAAATTGTTTGGAAATGGCCTTATAACCCTTCCCAGATTGATGGGCAGCAACAATTGCTTCTCTAAGATCATTGCTGATGTCTTTCCTCCTTGGCATTGTGTTAACACACACCTGAATGCTCCAGACCAGCAAACTGCTAAAACGTCGGCTTTTATAGAGGTGGTCACACTTGCTAATGATCAATTAACCAGGTGCTTTTGATTAGGAGCATCTGTCTGCTACTTAGCATCTTAATTCCTATGGAAGCAGTAAGGGTGTACTTGGTTTTTCACACATAGCTTCTCCATTTTGGCTTTATTTTTGTTAAATAAATCATGACACGGTGTGATATGTCATGTGTTGTTGTTCATCTGAGGTGGTATTTACCTAATTTTAAGACCTGCTAAGGAACAGATGATTGTTATTATGTCCTGATATGTAAAACCATAGAATTCAAAGAGGGTGTACTTTCTTTTTCACAGAACTCTATAAGCTCCAGAAGTCCAGTCAGCAGCTATCCCATGATGAAATCAACGCAGACTGATGAAACGCGTAGGGTCACGTCTTGCGAGCAGTTGCTTGTGAGATCACGACGCCGGAGAAGAAAGCTGCGGTTCGCCTTAGAGTACATGGGAACTTTTCCACACAGGAACTCTCTACCACTACTACGGGTTGCCGGATTACATCGTATAGGGCGACACCAGGAGAGAGGAATTGAAGGGAGCATATCCCACAACAGATCGGGCTGAGCAGCATTCTAAGGGCTGTTATATAGTGGCCGCGCACGGCGTGCGGTACTTATAAACGGCTGTGGTTAGTCAGCCTTTCTATAATGGTGCTGAGTGCGCACACGGCAGTGAGCGTGGAGCCAGCCGACGTGGGAGAAGATGGGGAAAATAATGATTTTGCAGTGCTTCCGCCGCTGAAATGGTGTGTGTAGTTGTGTATGTGATGCGATGTTGTGTGAGTCTGATGTGATCTCGTAGTGTCCTGTTGTGTGTGTGTGTGTGTGTGTCAAAGCTGCACAATAAAAAAAAACATGTATTTATACAAAATGTCTTTTTTTTCCCCTTAAATATTATTTAATACATTTTTAACTCACACAATCTATACACACACATATACACATTGTGTATATATATATACCATGGACACCTCCAGCCATAAATCTCATCCACACCGGGGGAAGGACCAGCACAGATAACATTCCAAGAGACACTGTTTTTAAGTAATCCTTGCTTCATTCATTGTAACATCGCCGGAAGAAGAGATCAGTGTATCTCGAAAGCTCGCACAAATAAAAGCATTTCGTTAGCCACAGAACGGTATCATCTATTTTTTTTTTTTTTTTTAACGTATATATTTTTATTTTTTCAGAAAACATAGTAACATATAAGGGGGGGAGGGGTGGTGGGGAGGGGGGGTACAGACAAAACTAAAAGGGTTATGGGTGGGTGGGGGGGGGGGTAGGGCAGTGGGGTAGCATCCATCACTGGCTTCATGCAAGAAGCAAACATTCTATGATACTTGTCACATCCTTGCTAGGTCTAGTTCTACCTAACCTTTAGTAGTTATTACTGGTCCCTTACTATCTTATGGTTCCTATTGGTTCTTCCATTGTAGGTCTCCCAGGGGTCCCATATTGTCAGAGGGTTGTGTCTCTGTCGTGTATTATGCTGGTAAGTCTCTCCATCGTCATTATGTATGTTTATTTTGTGCGTAACCTCATTGATCGGGGGTGGGGGTCGTTCTTTTTCATCCAATGTCTTGCTATTGGTTTTTGGCTGCGGAGAGGATCTCGCGTTATCAAGAAATCTATTTTTCTCTCAAGTCCGTCTGTCGGTTTTAATAAGAGCACTGTTTCTATGTCCCATGTTAGCTCATGTTGTTAGTAATTTTTTGATTATTGAAGCTCGGCTAACACGGTACTGATACCTCTACATACCAATATATGATATTATATATTATATATTATATATATATCTATATATACACATGAAGGTCAGTCAGCACACTGCAGTAGAAAAGGTTATAATAGCAGTGCTATCCCATAGAAAATAAGTATGTACGAACCATCCAAAGACCAGTAAGAGACAGCACACCGCAACGGGGCAACGGCCCTGAGGAGGTCTCTTCTGTGGGACCGAAACGTTGGCTTACGTGTATTTCATGTTGTGAATATAGATGTTTTGGATTAACCCCTCGGTGTGGCTGTCTCTTTACTGGTCTTTGGATTGTTTCTTATCATTATATATAATATATATATATATTACACAGACACACACACCACACACACACCAACACATTACCTTCCATCCAGTTCGCCACAGCATACACACAAAAACTTCGTCACGTGCACACACGTAGCACAGGTCGCGCAGACACACTATATGGCCCTTAAAGATAGTTCTAGTGTGTAGATGGTCACTGCACTAGAATTCAACCGGAAACATGAATGAATATAAAAACAGCTTATTAACTAGAGTGCTGCGCATCACAGAGAGCTGCTTTTAATTATTCATGTTTCCGGTTGAATTCCTGCTGCAGTGACCATCTACACACTACGAACTATCTTTACTTAAAATCTCTGGTGGAGCACGCAGGCCATCACACGGAGCTGGGAGCTGGTCTTCATTCCCCTATCCTGACGACGGCGTTTGGATCCACCCCTAGCAACTGTATCGGGGCCTCTTAGGATCGCCGATCTGGCAGCGCTTGTTTCACCCCTCCACAGCATAGCTGTTGGACCTCGGAGATGACGTCACACGCCAGCGCGACGCCCGAGGAGACGGAACCAGCTAGGCACAGGCAGTGAGTACACCGGGTTGGGTCAGGGCAGCAGGCGATAACACCGTGAGTACACGGGAGGGGTAGCTTTTTGGTTGCCTCTCTCCCTGACTGTAATTATCCCCTGCACAACAGCCCCCCACCCAGGTTTTATTCTTTATCCCTCATCCTGCCGTATGCTCTGGTTGCTGGTTCCCCTCACACAGGATCCTCATGCCCGTGTAGTGGCCATCCTTATACTTCATGTGTCAGAGACTGCTACTATAATACACCCAGTTTTACCTTTGGAACTTTAGAAGCACCGGACAATACGGGGGTCATTCCCCTACAACCACTATAATGGCCCTTAGGAAGCTTGTTGGGGCATGAGTTTACTCATACAATGCTCATTACCTTCGGGGGAGAGGGAGAGAGAATTCCAACAGCCTGGACTCCTGGCTACTGCCCCACACCCCCAGTCACTCCTACCAACCATTATGGCCAACCACCGTCATCTACTGCACTTATTCCCTCACCTGCTGTCTCTAAGTTTCCCAACATACCACTTAAATTGTAAGATCTCCGGGGAAGGAATTTCCTTTCCTATTGTCTGATTTTGCTGGACTTGTATTATAATTCCCTGTATTGCCTTTGTAAAGTGCTGAGTACACTGTGGGCGCTATATAATTATAAACATACTGTACATACGTCTTGGAAAAATGGACTAACGGACTGTTAACATAGACCCTTGCCAGTGTGGGTCAAAATGATTCCTTATTTGCAGGCTACTATACTCGTTTTAAATAGAAAGCACTAGCACTGAATATACTTTACTAGCCACCATCACCGGAGGGATGAAAGTAAAACATTACAAAGTGCTACACTGGAGAGAACCTACCTACCTCCGTTTATAGGAAGATAAGTTTGAAAAATCTGATCGAAAGAGTCCCAGGGCTACAGTACATCAAGGCTCTGTGTGGGCCGCATTGTTTTTATGTTGCCTGTGACACCGGGAGTTAACAAACTCCAGGTCACAAGATGCTGGCACTGGATTTGAGTTCACCTAACTGAACTGATATTACCATTGTACTTCCATGGTACAACTCCTCCTCCCTTGTGTCAATCATCTTTTATCATATGACTTTGGGTGTAAGTATCTCACCATTTTAACAGGACCACCGGATTCCTTGTTGAACCTTATGACTCTGGACAGTCTTTTGGAATCAGATCTCATGTGGTAAGTGCTGCATATGGTGGGGGTGAGGAGATTGTTCAGATATTGCCGACTACCTAAGGCTCTGTCCCCGGTGGCCACGACGGCGTGCGCACCGCACACAAGGTACAGCCCTCACGGGGCAGGCCCCAGTCAGCGTGTGGTGCATGGGCGCGACCGCCTTTGACAAAAGACACGATTTTTGTCTTTTGGCGCAACGCCCGAGCATTGGCCACGGCACCGGTTCAGCCAATGAGGGCAAACCAGCCGCGTGACGTCATGGCCGCGCCCCCCCGCTGCGAGTTGCCTGGAGTACACCAGGTGGCGCTGATGCAGGTAACGAGCGCCACCAGGCACCCCGTCACACGCATGGCAATCGCACTGGGGCCTTAGGCTAAGGCCCCGCTCCCTCAGTCAGCGCGCCCGCACTGCAGACAGGCGGGCGCTGACAGACACAGACCGCGATATGCGGTCTGTAGGGAGCGGGAGCCGGGGCTGGAGTGGGAGGGAGGGGGGGGGGCGTGGTTTAAGCGGAGGGACCCGCTACCTCCCCCCTCCTCGGGCTTGGGAGATGCTGCGGGCTCACACGCTGACACTCATGCACACATACACACACTCATGCACACACACACACACACAGGCAGGCACTCATACACATACACACACACACACAGAGGCAAGTACACACGCACTCAGGCACACACATACACACACACAGACAGGCACTCACGCTGCTTTCCCTCCACACTCCTCCCCGCTCCCCGAAGCCTCCCCTCCTCATTGGCTCACAGCCACACCACGTGACGCATCGACGCTAGGGATTACAATTCTCTTGAAACCCCTGGCGGCTGACGCGTCACAGCGTGTAGTGAGCTGTGCAGCAAGGGGGGACCGGGACCGGCTCGGGAGGATTCCCCTGCTGGTGGGGAACGCTCGTGTGGCCGCCCGCGCCGCCGGGCGCAGCGGGTCCCAGCCCTTAGCCTTAGGTTCAAAGTAGCATGATCCACTGATACAATGTAAATCTCTCTTCTGAACAAGACAGTCCCACAGCGCTTGCAAAAATAGTCTTTTTAAACAACATCTCAATAAATGACTTCTTCAGAAAGAATCAGTTCACCATAAAGTAACACTTTCACTTATTAGTCAATTGTAAAACAAAACAAATAGTCCGTTTTTATTTTCTCGGTGTCCACTTAATTTAAATGTTAATTATTGTTCTTTCCACTTAATCTCTTTAAACAAATTATGATGCCCTCATTTGTCACACAAATCCGACAATCTCCCAGCACATGCAATGGTTTACAAACAGTCTTATCACAAAAGAGATTAGGTAAAGTTTGGATATAAAAGCTCCAAAGCATTTGGAGACTTGTTTGAAGCGTATAGAAATGATATAAATCCCGGATATTTAACCTATAGAACATGCCACTGCCATTAGATCTCTTTAATCCTAGGAGGTTTTACCCCTTTATGTTTCATGCCGAATTGCTGGTGATCATTTATAGTACTTGGCAATTGTGCTTTAAATAGGCATTGTTCTTAACTTTATATTGCTTAACAAATCAGCTGAACAAACCATTTGCTGTAAAATGTATTGTCTCTATTCCTCAATATACCCCCGCAAATTCCAGTTACTCAGTGTAATTGCCACCCAAAAAAAATAAGGCAGTTCATTGATACGAATGTAAAAGAAAAGCAATCGCCTTCAAACTATTTTCATTGAGTTGAACTTCGTTACCATACTAAGAAAACATTTAGCAAAGGTTAAACAAAGTATTCTATGCCTGTTATAAGAAATCTGAGCCAGTCAGAGAGGAGCTCGCTGGTTTTCTTTCCCAGTAACAGAATGTGGTATGTTAGAACTTGTCCTGTCTTATTTTATCCCCAAGTGTAAGTCAAATATGAACCAATGCCTTGGGGGAAGTCCCGGTCTCCAAATGGATGGATTATTTCACATTTATCTTACAATCTGCTCTCCGAGTTCTGAAAATTCACTAACTTGGCAAGTGGGGAATTATCCTGAGAAATGAAATAATTTAGCACTATGAGCTCACCCGGCATTCCATGAATCTGACACTCCCAGGGATTGTCCAGGCTTGGGCACTATTTTGATTTGCAGGTAATCCCACTTCATTAATTCATTTAAATTATTTTTCTTACAAATGGCATGTCAAGAAACCCACAAGTGCTTCATACACAGGGTAGATTTAATAAAATATACCGGATAGGCGATAATCTGCATTTCCTTCCAATTTCTCACCACCTCACCAATAGTTTTAGCATTAGTTTAATGTACTAAAAACCATGTCAAATATCTCAATCCTGCAAAAGAAGACCCGAAACCATAAAGAAAGTCAATAAAAAAGGAGGGGTCACACATTCATGTTTGCTGATTTTAACTTCTCTCTTACACCTGCTATTGACACAACCCCTAATTACAAACTAATGCAATGGTAAATCTGTATATAACAAATAAATGTAAAAAGTCACTAATCTACTCACTTGCAGCATTTTTTAAATATGTCTGTCTAGGGACAGAGAATTATCTATAATATATATATATACAGTGGTTGACAAATCACCAAAAAATCTACTCGCCACACAAAAAAATCTACTCGCCACCTAGTACCAAACGTGTGCTGTTTGGGCCAATATTTACTCGCCCGGGGGTTAAATCCACTCGCCCGGGGCGAGCAAATGTATAGGTTTGTCGAACACTGTATATATATATATATATATATATAAAGCTCTCTCCACAATAAACATGGTATGCCATATATTTATACCCTAAATCCTAAAGCTCCACCCCTTTATGGGGGGGCTTGCACGTCACTAAACATTACATCATTTTGTAATACATAACAATACTAAAGCTGATGTCATTTTGTAATACATAATAATATTGTATAACTGCCTGTCAGCTAGAAACCATTCTGGGGTTAAATGGGATGTGCCTATCCTACCACCTGGCATTTGTGTGAGAACTAGTTTCACTGCGAGAATCTAAGTTTATCTCATGGGTTCTCATAACCTTTAGCCTGTTTACACTTTCAATTTGAAGCTGATTGGATGAGGAAGGGTCAATAAATTTAGCTAGGAGCGAAAAAATTCCATTCCTGTTTCACACATTTGTTTATACAGAAATGTAACACAGAAATTAAGACTCGCAGAGACAAGACAAGATGGCGGATTGAAATATTCACACAAAATGGCTTCATCCTAAATGCTGTTATGTTGTTATGCCAGACCCCCTAATGTCTCAACTTTGTCAACAGTTAAAGGTTTAATCCCTCCCCCCCTTTACCCACTCGGGAGTCCTAACCACCCTCCCCGGGGAAACAATACCCCTCCCTCATCACCACACACAAATTGGCAAGAGCCCTAGTAGCCAAATATAGCTAATAGGGCTTTTGCCCATTTGTGATGCCTTAAAAACAAAATATACAATGAAATAAAATACACATTTCAATACATTGCAAAAACAAACACTAGCCAAGAAACCCGTTTATTGTCACTGTGGTTATCTATGTCCTCAACAGGGCACAGATTGCCAATGTGGCTATTAATGGGAACCCTAAAAAAAAGACATTTAAATAAACTACACAATACACTTAAACTAAACAGTAGCAAAATAATCCATTGATTGTCATTGTGGTTATCTATGCCCTTAACGGGGATACAGAGCCACATTAACAATCAATGGGCACCCTATAGTCAATCAGAGTGTTTCTTACCGTGTGTTCTTGTCGGGATGAAGGCTCATCCTCCTCATACAACTGAAACACCAACAGCTCTTGACTCACGAAGCAATGATCCTCAGCTTGAAGTACTGCATGATGTGCAGAAGTCCACGATCCTCTGGTTTTTGAAGAGGAGTCACCGGTAAGTAGATCTTCTTTTCTTCTTTCTTCTCTTCTTTCTTGAACATGTCCAGGAGATGTTGACTCGCCGTCTTCTTCCTGTCAAATGAGATGTGACAGGCCTTATATTAGGCCTGTGATGTCACATCTGACAGACTTGTGGAAGAAAGTTCTAAATCGAAGTTTAAACACAATTTAACTAAGGAGAGAGAAGCTCTGAAAGGTTTAAGAGACCAGGAGGATATCATTATAAAATAAGCAGGTACGGGTGGGGGGTCGTTTTATTAGATAACAGATATTATATTGAAGAGGTGAATAGACTTCTAGGAGAAGAAAATACTTATATAGTATTAGATCATAATCCGAATTAGGAATTTTTTAATGATTTGAAAATATTACTTAATAAAGGGAAAACATTAAATATTCTTAATGACAATGAATTCAAATATTTACTGAAAGATAAGTCCAACTTGCCATTACTAGATCACAATTCAGACCCTAGAGATTTAAGATATAACGGGATTGAACAAGTCCCGCCCCATTGGAGAGGGGGAGATGATAATACTGCATTGATCTTAAGAGAATCCTTTTGGATTTACGAATTAGGCACACTATCTCCTTTTGGATTAAATTCAGATTTTGATCTGAGTGCTTTTTTATCATTAATATTCCCTGTTTCCAACATTGTGATTATGTATATTAATACTGTTTCTGTTATATATTTTAGATTTGGATTTCTTGCAACACCCCTTTTTAATAAATCCCCATTTTATAACAGCATTGTTAGGATTTCAATTTGATTTTTAATTTTAGCTAGTTACAGCTTTTATGTATGTTTATAGCAAGTAAGATGAGGCATTTTTTAATGTATTTTTGAACCACCATGTATGTTTACATGGAGGATATAAACGTTGTACATTATATAGAAGTTTATTTGTTGCACCAGTAAGAAACAACATTGCTGTCAGACTATTCAAGTTCCACCCTGATACACAGCTATAAACATTTGCTACTAATCATGCAGCAACCAATTAGAACTTCATGGAGGGTATTTAAGAGCTTCCATACCACCCATTAAACACTCCTGAAGAAACCTTTTGAGGTGAAACGCGTAGAGTGTCCATGTGGCAGTAGATGTTGCACACCACGCTGTCTGCCGCCTGAGAGAATCGCCTGCCGCTGGAACATCCGGGAGATCACCACCCGGAAGCTCGGAGACGCGAGACGCCGATGGAGCTGAACAGCAGGGGGGGGGGGGAGAGTACTTCAGGTTCCAGCTGTCGGTGTAGATCATTGGATCAAACTGCTTTTATAATTCTAGTACCATGTGAGTGCATTTCAACATTTTCCTTACCATTATAAAGTGTCATATCAGTCTGCACTATGTTCGGTCCTTTATTTACTCTATGAAGGTTCCATTCGTGTGTGTTCCCTGATCACTCGGTCCTGAGGTTATCGTTTGGAAAGCCTTTAAAAAGAAACCTTTACGTGTATTGAAATTATTTGAAAATTGTGAGTACCATCCATTTGGGGTTTGGGAAGATTTAACATCACAATATTGGAAGCATATTGCATCGGATGTATGTTTTCTCTTTCATGATTGCGCTCCCCTTCAACATGGAAATCAAAGAATACTACTGCCTGGATTGAGAAAGCAATCCAAATTTGGGTTGAAGCTGCATAACCAATTTGTCTGTATATCTATTTTTTATTATTCACTTGATTTTCATGTGCACGTTGATTTTATGCACTCATTAAGTGATATATTTTCACTCGACAAAAAACTACACTTGCCTAGACAAGTGAAAAGGACCCCTATACAACAAGCACTCATATGAAAAGTGTATGAAATATACAGAATAAAACTTAACCTTTATTGGTATATAATTGTAATACGTGAGTATAACTTATAAAGAAGCGAACACAGAACACTACATATAAAACAAGTATTAAACAAACTATCTCCCAATCAGAAAATACACTGATGGGGGGTGGTAAGCAGAGGGACTCTAGGGGATTAGCACCTAGAAATAATCCAATCTTAGTATAAACAGTGCCTCAGGGTCGTGAGTAAAATGTAGATGTGGAAAGGTGTGGTGTACTGTATGTATATAGTATGTCAAACGATCACACACCGTCCCGACCACTCCTGATAGAATTGTCACTCATAAGAGTATTCAGAAATAGGCTGCAATTGAGAACAGCAGAGGGTGTAAGTGTATAGAGCACCCTGCTGATAGGTGATGGTATAGCAAATGGTACACCAAACAAATGTACTAAATACAGCCTAATGGGGTAGATACTCAGGGCTAGTAATTGCCAAATTCGAAGTATAAACACTCTGTTCTTGAAAAGTGACAAAACAAAAAATAGTAATAAAATAGTCCTTCTGTGCAACGCAAGATAAAAGTATATGGTTACCAAAAAGTGGGCTACAGTGTAGCTAGGATAATATTAGTTGTTAAATGGAAAACCCTGAGAGGCGTATGCGCGACGGGAACGGAGATGGCGACTTGAACTAAGTGCTCCGCTACCCGCCGGCAGAAAATAAATAAAAAATAACGCTAAAACTCAACGCACGCATAAAAAAAACACTGCACCCACAATAACGAAACATACGGCACAAAAGAGGATGGCGGCGACCCGAAAAAAGACGAAGCAGAAGGTGGATGTGCGCACCTACTTCGTGGGGGCAAAAAAGACCCGGGAAACAGACAGCATGGCGGCGTCAGATTCGGACTCCGCACCGGAGCTAGAGATGGCAATGGAGGAGCCCACAGGAGCGCTTAAGAGAGAGATAGCACAGCTCCTCTCTGACCTTAAAACATTTTTTCGGGGGGAGGTAGAACACCTGCGGAGAGACATTCTCAGCATTGGGACCCGAACAAACGATCTTGAGGAAAAAATGGAGGAGACTACCAAGTGCCAGAGGGAGACCGACACCAGGGTTACCACTCTAGAGCGGAAGGTGGCAGAGCTAGAGGAGCGCCACGAGGACAGTGAAAATCGGGACAGAACGATTAACCTAAGGGTCCGGGGGATCCCCGAGGAGGTCCAAGACCCCGAAGTGATGCTAAGCAGATGGATGACTTCCATTATGCCGGGGAAGACGGCGGCAGAGCTGGTCATGGACCGGTGTCACCGCGCTCTACGGGCCCTTCCACTGCCGAACAACCCCCCCAGGGACGTAATTCTACACCTGCACCACTTCACCACCAAAGCGGAGATCTGCAAAATTACCAGGGCTACCCCAACGGTGACGTTTGAGGGAATTGAGATGGCCATATACCAGGACATTTCCCCGATCACGCTGGCAAGACGACAGGCCCTCCAACCAGTTACCAGACTATTGCGGGACAAGGAAATAAGGTATAGGTGGGCCTTTCCATTCGCGCTGATAGTGGTGCAAAATGGCCGGTCAAACACACTTAAGCACCTGTCGGATGGCCCGGAGTTTCTGAAAAAGTTAGGCATACCCAACACGCTCCAGCGGTCTGAGGCCCCAGGGGGGCGCCCGCCCCGGCAGAGGGAGTGGGAAAGAGTGGGCTCAGCGGCCGCGCAACGCAAAGAAAAGACAGGACCCTCGAGACCTACCTGAGGACTGATTGACCCGCTTTCTAGTTCACCCAGAACTAGCTGTTATTACTCCTTTTCTGCAAAGAATGTTGAGACTGTTCCCCTTGTTGATTGCTGCCCTGCGTTGGAGTGTCCCCGGGACCCCCCCCCCTCCGCGAGGTCCGAGCTCAGATGATTAAGCTCCAGAGGAAGACAGAGCGATGGCTGAAAATGAAGAAATTCATTACTCACCAAAATGGCTTCCTGGCAAGATCCGCGGGACAAGTTGGAGAAGACGCGCTGAAAAAGAATGGCGGACGCTGTTTCGGCGCGAAATCGTGGCGCTCCAGCCGGCTCCGCCCTCGGGACACGCCTGCTTCCTCGGCTGCTCACAGGTGGATATGCGCTCTCGACCCCGATGACGTCAGGGGGTGGTTCCTCATGGAGTCCCGTCGGACAGGAAGTGACGCCCGAGGCAGCGCCTGAAGCTCAGGGGAGAGACTGGGCTGGGACAGGGGGGACGGGGCTGGGACCGGAAGACCCGAAATGTGGTAGGGGGGGCTCCCCAGGGGGGTGCGCGAATTCCCCCGCTGGGGAGAGGGGTTCAGTTAAATTAGTTACACAAGTTAGGGTAGCCAGTTCTAGATTTTAGTAGATAGAGTTTAGTAGTAAGTGAAGTTAGAATAGAATCTGTACACAATACAGTTGAGTATTAGGAAATAGATTTTATCAACAGTTATGGAAAATATAATGTCTGCTCTGCCGGCGGGGGGGCAGGTGAATGCCCTCGTCCCCGCCTGTTGGCATGCGCCCTTGGGGCTGGGCTGCGGTCTTAAACCACAGTCCAGTCAAAGACCTGGGAATTCGTGGGCCGGAACAAGCCCCACGAGCCTGGACAGGAGGGAGGGAGAATCCAGAGAATGGGCGATATTCCCAGGCATTAAACCATAGGTCAGTTAGGACCAATATGGTTTTCTCTGTACATGTTACATGGCTATATGTTCCTTGTCACTCCCCTGTGTGTTTTCCCTCCCCACCCCCAGGTTTCCCAAGAGCAGGTACTACGGGACCATCAAAACCACTACTGGCACCCGCTGAGAACTCAAGGCACGGGTAGGATGCGAACGCACTACACTCACAAAGACTCACTATATATACACACATGGCACTGACGTTCATATCACAAAATGTCAAGGGATTTAATTCCCCACAGAAACGTAGAATCGCCTTTGCAGAATTCAAACGTAGAAAAACAGACGTTCTCTTCCTTCAAGAGACGCATTATAGCTCCAACAAAAACCCAGGGTTCATAGACAAACATTTTAGGAGGTTCTATCTCGCCTCAACCAAAGAAAAGAAAAAAGGGGTTGCTATACTACTCCACAATAGAGTCCCGTTTGAGGTAGAAAAAATAAAACGAGATCCAGAAGGTAGATATATCATACTGGTGGGACTATTGCAGCAATGCAGAGTAACCATGGCATGCGTTTATGCCCCATGCGAAAGAGATCCCCAGTTCTTTGCAGAGTTCTTTCTTAAGCTTCAGCGCTGGGCAGCCAGAAATATAATAATAGCGGGAGAATTTAATAAGGTCCTGGACCACCGTATAGACAGATCCCCGAGACAGGAGAGGGAAAGACAAACAGGAGCTACAGCACTACTAGAAGGGCTAAGACGAGGATGTCTGGTGGACATATGGTGGGAACAGCACCCGGGTGAGCGTACCTATACATTCTACTCACACCCTCATGACAGTTATAGCAGGCTAGACCACTTCTTTGTGTCGAGCAGAATGGTCCCACAAATCTCCGACACCCTAATTCATGACATTTCATGGTCGGACCATGCATCAATTGAGCTAAGATGCACACAAATTAGGCTGGTTAGCCCGGGAGCAAACTGGAAATTGAACGAGTCCCTGATTAAGATCCCGGATCTGGCACAGACAGTCAAAGACGAGATTAGGCAATTTTTCTTAACAAACACGGGCACGGTGGAATCTCACATCACACTGTGGGAGGCTCACAAGGCCACAATGCGTGGAATACTGATTAGTCTAGCGGCGAGAAGAAAGAAACAGAGGGAAACAAAATTGACACAACTATATAAGAGGTTACATGAGCTCTCTACACTTCATAGCCGATCAGGTAGAGGGGACATTCTAAAGGAGCTGAAGGATGTAAGGATCGAGCTTAACCTCCTCCTCACATCCCAGGCCGAGAGGGACTTGAGCTGGACCAAGAGGAAATTCTTTGAGAAAGCCAACAAGCCAGACACTATGCTAGCTAACAGGATTCGAAATAGGCAACCAAGTTATAATATACAGGCAATCAGGACCACTTCAGGGGAAATGTCCTCCAACCCCAAACGTATAGTGGAAGAGTTTAGACTTTATTATGAGCAGCTATAGGGGAGAAGGTGGCACACAACCCAAAGACAAACAAACTACTACAGACATTTCTGAGTGAAGCAGCCCTACCTAGGCTGAACAGACTGGAGCACGAGGCAATCCAGACTGATTTCACTCTGGAGGAATTGATAGAGGTTGTCAAGAACCTAAAACCCTCTAAAGCCCCGGGCCCGGATGGGTTTTCTAATTTGTATTACAAAAAATTTATCGGGATTCTAGCCCCGCACATGCTCAAGGTATTCAACGGAGTCTTGGCGGGGGAGCCCTTCTCAGACCAGATGCTCCAGGCGTCGATATCCATAATCCATAAGAAGGACAAAGATCCTACAAATTGCCAAAGTTATAGGCCGATATCCTTAATCAATTCGGACGTTAAAATTTACTCCAAATTACTGGCCAATAGATTGAGTACGATCCTGCCGAGGCTTATCCACCCGGACCAGGTTGGCTTTATTAGAGACAGACAAGCGGCCGACAATACTAGAAGGATAATAGATATCATTAATTTCATTAATGCCAACGGGATCCGAGGACTAGTACTAAGCTTAGACGCGGAAAAGGCCTTTGACAGGATTGACTGGCCATATATGGAGTCCACGCTTGGAGCATTCGGGTTTGGGGGCAAAATTCTGGGGGCAATAAAAGCATTATACACAACGCCGACCACCAAGGTGGTTCACCAGGGCTTCCCGTCGGAGTTGTTTAAAATCAAAAGCGGGACCAGACAGGGCTGCCCACTTTCGCCCTTGTTGTTCGCCTTATGCGTGGAACCGCTAGCGGCACACATACGTAGCAACCCTAACATATCGGGAGTTCAAATCCACTCTAAGGAGCATAAAGTTGCTCTATACGCGGACGACATCATCCTGTCATTGACAAAGCCGCTTACCTCGCTACCCAATCTGTTTGCTCTCCTAGAAAAATTCAACAGAATCTCTGGTTTTAAGATCAATCAATCTAAATCGGAGGCGCTAAATCTAAATATCCCAAAAGAAACAGAGAAATTAATAGAAATTAATTTTCAGTTTAAATGGCAGCTTAAAGCTATAAAATACTTAGGGGTATATCTTACCAAACAGAGCTCCACTCTATATCAGGCGAACTATCCAAGGCTACTGAGAGCCCTCACAAAAGAACTTAAGGAGTGGTCCGCTTACGGAATATCCTGGATTGGCAGAATCTATTGTGTGAAGATGAACCTTCTCTCCCGGTTATTGTATCTGTTCCAAACTCTTCCGATACCCGTGGTGCGATCGGAGATTAAAGAATTGCAGAATGTAGTAACGAAATTCATTTGGAAAAATAAAACACCGCGGGTAAAAATGACAATTATGCAATGACCTAGGGAAACTGGGGGTCTGGCGGTGCCGAGCTTGATGGCATATTATAAGGCGGCACAATTATGCCAAATTACTCAGTGGCATGGCGATCCGGAGCTGAGGCGATGGGTGGCGCTGGAGAAGGAGGTGTGCGCCCCGCTGGAGCTCAAGGATCTAATTTGGTACCCTAAATCTAGATTAAAAGACTTAAAGGATCCGCTGACCTCGGTGCTTAACTCCCTGTCGGTCTGGGAAGCGGCTAAAAATAATCACTCATTAACCTCAAAACACACTCTAATGACTCCCCTATATGGAAATCCAGATTTTGCTCCAGGGCTAGTTGGTAAGAACTTCACACGTTGGCAAAACTTGGGGCTTAGAAGGCTAAAGGACCTGGAGGGGCGAGACACGATTAAGCCATTTGAGCTATTGCAGTCAGAAACAGACCTCCCGAACACAGAATTCCTTAGATACCTCCAGGTCCGGGCATTTTATACCAAACACCTAAACAGATCACCGCTAACTAATTTTGAGAAGCTCTGTGATCGGGGAACCGACACACGGGGACTCATCTCTGCTCTATACAGGGAAGTGGTTAGGTCGGACATCGACGGCTCACATAAAACCAGGTTCATGACACAATGGGAGACAGATCTGACAGGGCCGCTAGAAGACGAAGACTGGACGGCGATCTTTAAGGCTACGGCCAGTAGCTCGATTTGTACGACATTGAAGGAGAACTCATATAAGGTATTAATGAGGTGGTATCTCACCCCAGTTAGACTGGCAAAATTCGTAGCGGGAGCTTCCCCGCTCTGTCCCAGGCAGTGCGGGGAACAGGGAGATCTGGTGCACATGCTGTGGTCTTGTCCACGACTCATACCCGTCTGGACGCAAATCAGAGATTGACTATAGAGGATCTTTTTGGGCCTCAAAATTCAACTAGACCCATGGGTGTTTCTGTTAGGTAAGCCCACGAATGAAGTGTCTAGATCAGGAAACAAATTAATTGCACATTTTGTTATGGCTATGAGGTGCGAGACCGCAGCACTGTGGAATCAGAATGCAATTCCATCAATAGATAAAATTCGGAACAGAATTTGGTTTGTTTGCCAGATGGAAAAGTTGACAAGTTTGGTCAACGACACTGGCCCAAATTTCCAAAAAGTCTGGTTGCCCTGGTTGGCTCAGACTGATATCCCGGGGGTGAGCAATGCCTCCATCTGGCTTTAATAAAATCAGGTGGGCTCTCCTTCGAAGGCGGACATAAACTGCCGGAGGAAGCATATAGGGACGACACTAACACCGAGCCGCAAGAATACCGAGGGTGGATGAGCGCCCCCCTACCTCAATGCCGGGTGCCTCATGGACACAGATAGGTTTGAGCCCGGAGTAGCGGTCTAGGACCAGAGAAGAACAACAATGGAGATACCTTCTCTACCTTACCCTCCCGCCCCCCTTCATTCCCTCCCCTCCTCCTACCCCAATTTTCTCCTGTCTACCCTTTCCCATGTTTGTATTGATGTTGTCTGTCCCACAGTACACTTTATGGTACCGATGTGATACTTGTATGCTATATTCTTGAAAAACCAATAAAAGAAAGTTAAAAAAATAAAAATGGAAAACCCTGAATACATTGTATAAATTAATCTTATACAGAGTGTCCATTCAAACAGACTTACAGTGGTATGTGTTTGTATCAAAATACCAAAGCCTGAGTGAGAGCAGTTATACGGTGAAAATAAACTGCTACTCGGCTCCTCTGTGAGGGCAGCGATGGCATGATAGAAGTGATGTCTGATTCGTTGGTGTATAGTGTATAAAAAGTTATAATATATAGCCCTAACGAATAGTATACAGACATGAGGTTCAAGTCAGTATGGTATAGATGACCTGTGTAAGGGTCTGGAGTCAGTGATAGTACACTGCAGCTGCTTGGAAATGTCACGATCAAAGCTGAATTTTACCTAAGTAGCTGCTATAGAGTGTAAACCAATCACGGCTCCGATAATGTGCATACTACAGAGTTCCACCCGGCGAGGTGCATTCATGAACACCACAGAACGTGAACTGCCGGGTGGAGTGAACTGACTGAGAGCCTATCATGTGAAACGGCAGACCTCCGCACTGAAGGTACAGAGGGAGACTGCCTGGTAGTAACAACACGCCGCCGCGCTGACACGTGGGATGATGTCACAGAGGAGCGACCACCGACGATCGTTTCGCGTCACGCTGACGCTTTCTCAAGGTGGCCCCGCCTATACAATAGCCGGATGTTTAAATAGCCAAGCGTTGCCATGGCAGCGGTAGCGCTGAGGTAAGTATGCCTCTCTGGCAATAAAGGGGATACTACAGTCTTATGGTGTGTTAATGATTATTACTGTTTAGTATATCTTAGCAAGTAATAATCATTAACACACCATAAGACTCTAGTATCCCCTTTATTGCCGGAGAGGCATACTTACCTCAGTGCTACCGCTGCCATGGCAACACTTGGCTATTTAAACATCCGGCTATTGTATAGGCGGGGCCACCTTGAGAAAGCGTCAGCGTGACGCGAAACGATCATCGGTGGGCGCTCCTCTGTGACATCATCCCACGTGTCAGCGCGGCGGCGTGTTGTTACTACCAGGCAGCCGCCCTCTGTACCTTCAGTGTGGAGGTCTGCCGTTTCACATGATAGGGTCTCAGTCAGTTCACTCCACCCGGCAGTTCACGTTCTGTGGTGTTCATGAATACACCACGCCGGGTGGAACTCTGTAGTATGCACATTATCGGAGCCGTGATTGGTTTACACTCTATAGCAGCTACTTAGGTAAAATTCAGCTTTGATCGTGACATTTCCAAGCAGCTGCAGTGTACTATCACTGACGCCAGACCGCTTACACAGGTCATCTATACCATACTGACTTGAACCTCATGTCTGTATACTATTCGTTAGGGCTATATATTATAACTTTTTATACACTATACACCAACGCATCAGACATCACTTCTATCATGCCATCGCTGCCCTCACAGAGGAGCCGAGTAGCAGTTTATTTTCACCGTATAACTGCTCTCACTCAGGCTTTGGTATTTTGATACAAACACATACCACTGTCAGTCTGTTTGAATGGACACTCTGTATAAGATTAATTTATACAATGTATTCAGGGTTTTCCATTTAACAACTAATATTATCCTAGCTACACTGTAGCCCACTTTTTGGTAACCATATACTTTTATCGTGCGTTACCCAGAAGGACTATTTTATTACTATTTTTTGTTTTGTCACCTCTCAAGAACAGAGTGTTTACTGTATACTTCAAATTTGGCAATTACTATCCCTGAGTATCTATTAGGCTGTATTTAGTACATTTGTTTGGTGTACCATTTGCTATACCATCACCTATCAGCAGGGTGCTCTATACACTTACACCCTCTGCTGTTCTCAATTGCAGCCTATTTCTGAATACTCTTATGAGTGACAATTCTATCAGGAGTGGTCGGGAAGGTGTGTGATCGTTTGACATACTATATACATACACCACACCTTTCCACATCTACATTTTACTCACCACCCTGAGGCACTGTTTATACTAAGATTGGATTATTTCTAGGTGCTAATCCCCTAGAGTCCCTCTGCTTACCACCCCCCATCAGTGTATTTTCTGTTTGGGAGGTAGTTTGTTTAATACTTGTTTTATATGTAGTGTTCTGTGTTCGCTTCTTTATAAGTTATACTCACGTATTATAATTATATACCAATAAAGGTTAAGTTTTATTCTGTATATTTCATACACTTTTCATATGAGTGCTTGTTGTATAGGGGTCCTTTTCACTTGTCTAGGCAAGTGTAGTTTTTTGTCCAATTTCCCTACCCCTGGCACCATTTCATAGACAGTAGCAAGAGCTTATCTCCTCCCCTCTCTCCCCCACTTCCCTCATATTTACCATATATTTTCACTCACTTGATATATATTTATATTTTTCACTTTTATTCACTTATTCTATTTAAGAATATTTAATTGAATTAGATAGCACCACCAGGGTAACATTGCTCATTTGCAGTTATCCATATGTTATTGCATATTCCCCCATTCTTTCTCCTCGACCCCTCTAACAGAAAGATATGGATTTGAGCAAAGTCCTGTATGCAGAGGTAGTACCGGTTCCATGTACTTACCATGCTCTCTCTTTTTGCCTTTTGTTCTTTTTAGGTTCAATTAGAAAATTCGCTTATATGTGCGTCATATTTTTATTGATTTTTATATTTTTTTTATTAAACAGTTATTTTGTAAATATGGATTTTTTAATAAATATTTAGATTGTACTGTATGTTGTATAACTATAAAAGTTGTTCATAGTAGTCACTGGAAGTTGTTAGTTTATTCTAATGTTCCCTTTTTGAGTCACCTCTATGTTTTGGGTGGTGTATATAAAAATTTACATCACCCCTTTTAGATTAAGAGATTAGTTCGAACATTAAGTATGTTTTTGTGAAGACATTGGGCTGTCAGGATTCAGCATTTTTTAATACACCACTATGTATTGAGTAGTGCTGATTTATATTGCTATAAGTACGTTTAGACTTAACGGCCTAATTGCAGTATCAGGTAATTAAACCATTTGAGAATAAGCCTATATAAACCTGGACATACAATTGAAGGACAGAATTCCTGGGAAAGTCGAGGAAGTCGAGAATGATGAAACGAGTTGAATCTAAATCTTTCCAAACCCTGCAAAATCCAATGTTGTCATTCTCCCTCCAAATAGAGGTAAATGAGAATTGTAATCAGGTAGTGTTAGGACCTGCTAATGGTCATACCTTGATGTGGCTAGCAGGCTTATAATGCTTTGGCCAAAGGGTTTAACTAAACAACTCTTTTTCAAGAGAATATATAGGTATTTCACTGTATTTTTGTTATATTGGATGTAGCGTTGGGCTTTTTTGTCCTTGTTGTATACATTTGGCCACGCTCAGGAGCATTCCTTTTGAACATTTCTATACATATATATATATTATGTGGTGGGTTTTGGGGTTTCTTGAGCTTGCTGGGATTTTGTGTGTTTATTAACTTTTATTTTCAGCTGGTCTCAGCTGTTTGGAGGTTAGTGTCCCCTCCTCCCCAGGGTTTATACTCGCCCCTCCCCACTTTTCTAGGTTAGCAGGTTGTCAATGTTCCAAATTGACAAACGAGGTTCAGTTGATAATAAGTAGTTTATTTCAATACATAGTATAGTATGATCCTACTCATTCAAAAGTCTACAAGACTCTCTCTGCCAGGGAGTGTCCAGGCAGCCTCTTTATATATTCTTGGTTCCTTTGTCTAAAACTGTTACTAGGCAGATTACACTAACCACTCCTTAATTCTTAAACCAATCATCTTACAGCTCATTAAACCTGGTTAGAACTGGCCTCAAACAGCCATGAATAGGTTCCAGGTACCAACTCTCACTAGGACTGTGGGCGTTACTTTAGACACATTCGTAAATAAACTGAGGAGCGAAATCTCTCATTTACACCATATACATTCTTTCACACAAAATGGAAACTGAAGACAACAAATTTCACAAAATGGAAACTGAACATCACTTTCAATCCTTCTCCAGAGACCCCCCCAGTCCATTTAAAAAATATATCAACAGTATCTTCATTTCAGCAATATTATTTTGTCAAGGTCTTTTTCATGTTACTGGGTTTGGACAGATCAAATGTGGTAATTCTCCCTCCAAATAGAGGTAAATGAGAATTTTAATCAGGTAGTGTTAGAATCTGCTAATGGTCATGCTTTGATGGGGCTAGCAGGCTTATAACGCGTTGGCAAAAGGGTTTAACTAAATGACCCTTTTTCAAGAGAATATATAGGTATTTCACTGTGTATTTTTGTCATATTGGATGTAGCATTGGGCTTTTTTGTCTTTTGTTGTAGTGGATTATGTCCAACAATATGGGGTTTATCAGCAGCTGATGTAAAAAGGATATCTGTTAAATCCTTCTCATTAGTATGGGAATCAGGCACACCTCTCCAATGGTAGTGAAATGAGAAAAGTGGACATAGTATACTAACGTTTTATGTGAATAAAAAAAAGGATCAGGAATGAAGCAGCATATCGCTGCGAAACGCGTAGGGTGAGCAGCCTGCAGAGTCTGCACCAGACCGGACGCTCGGTTCGAATTCTTCCACCCATAGGCATAACGTCACTACTTGGAAGCAGACCCACGTGCATCTGCTGAGGGAACGAGGGCTGCCATACTTGTGTCATTCGAACTCTGAAGCTGCATCCAGTTCTTTGATCCATTAGTAGGGTTGCCAGGTGTCCAGTATTGAATGGGACTGTCCTGTATTTGGACACTGCCAGTAAAAAATTAGAGGTAATACTGGACATGTATGTGCCTGGTATTACCTCTCTGGACACAGTGACCTGACTGGCTTGGGGGGTCGCGGGATTTCCCCGAGCAGGGTCGTTGCTAAGGGGCTGGGCAATGCAGCCAATCAGGAGGAGGTATCGGGAGCTTGGGGGTGGGCCAAGGAGAGGAGGAAACAGCATGGAGCGGCGAAAGGTGAGAGGTGTGTGTGTCTCGAGCACATCGCACCTTTCACCTTAGTGTCCAGTATTTTTGTAGAAGCGACCTAGCAATCCTAATTGAGGTCTACAAACAATTTTAATTTGTGGGGCACGTGAGTGCATCTCCAATTGTATTCATCCTGTTTTATTCGCATAAAACTTTATTATAGCTGTCAGAGTCTGACTGCTTGTGCGCGCATGCGAAAGCCATTGGCCACTGCGGCACTGTTCAGAGGCATGGTCCACCAGAAGCAGTACAGAGTGGAGGAGTGAAGGAGTGTGAGTGATGTGGGGTGGGGCCCCCAAATATTTCTTTTCTTAAGGCCCCCAAAATAATACAGCCAACCCCTGACCTTACTATTGTTCTTTTTGAATTACAAAATACTTCCCTTAATCTACTCTATAGGTTCACAACCCAGTTATATTCTGTAAAGAAAAAAGGGACCATTGTCCCTTTAAATATGCAAATGTATCAAACATTTTGACATCTCCCAACACTTCATCACAAAGCGGTACACTTGTACAATCCAGCCAATCAGCGACAAGTATTTCTCTCAAATCCTCGTACGGATCTCCAGGGAGACAGACAAGCCGGCGCACCAATCAGCGCAGGAGGAGTTTCAGATGGCTGCGCTATGAATGTGAGGCAAGCCCAGTGATTGGTATTAGATGGGAAGGAGGGCGTTTAGACCTGGGATCAGGCGGCCAATGAGAGCGCCGGTGGGGGTGTAGCCTGGGATAGCGGCTCAGAAGGTTTCCCCAGGGGAGGGGGGGTTACGGCACCTAAAGGGGGGAGGGGGAGCGAGGCCTTTCCGTGCAGTCAGGTGAGGGGAGCCAGAGGGATCTGAGGGGGAAAGGGCGGGGTAAAAGGATGCAGGAAGGGGGAATCTAAAGGGGTTTATGGGCAAGAAGGAGAGTGTATGGGGGGAGGGGTGGAAAGAGCAGGAGAAGGGGGGAGCCATTTTGTCACTTTTCAAGAACAGAGTGTTTATACTTCGAATTTGGCAATTACTAGCCCTGAGTATCTACCCCATTAGGCTGTATTTAGTACATTTGTTTGGTGTACCATTTGCTATACCATCACCTATCAGCAGGGTGCTCTATACACTTACACCCTCTGCTGTTATCAATTGCAGCCTATTTCTGAATACTCTTATGAGTGACAATTCTATCAGGAGTGGTCGGGAAGGTGTGTGACCGTTTGACATACTATATACATACACCACATCTTTCCACATCTACATTTTACTCACCACCCGAGGCACTGTTTATACTAAGATTAGATTATTTCTAGGTGCCAATCTCCTAGAGTCCCTCTGCTTACCACCCCCATCAGTGTATTTTCTGATTGGGAGGTAGTTTGTTTAATACTTGTTTTATATGTAGTGTTCTGTGTTCGCTTCTTTATAAGTTATACTCACTTATTATAATTATATACCAATAAAGGTTAAGTTTTATTCTGTATATTTCATACACTTTTCATATGAGTGCTTGTTGTATAGGGGTCCTTTTCACTTGTGTAGGCAAGTGTAGTTTTTTGTCCAATTTCCCTACCCCTGGCACCTTTTCATAGACAGTAGCAAGAGTTTTTCTCCTCCCCTCTCTCGACCACTTCACTCAGCTTTTCCATTACCGCAGTTGAGACTCTGATATGTGTGTGTTCTAAGGCCCGTAATATAGTGGACACGCGCGTCTGTGCGAACGCTTGTGCACGTGACGCACACTTTTTGTGTGTATGGTCCGTGCTGCTGTGAACGACAGGCTTGGAAGGTACTGTGTGTGTGTGTGTGTGTCACTGTGTGTTTGTGTGTCACTGGGGAAGCTGTGTGTGTGTGTATATGTGTGTGTTTGTATTAAAATTTAAAAAAAAGCCATGCTGTGAGAATAAATTATGTATTAATATTGTGCACACATTAATATAATAAACACACATACACACATACATTGCGGTAGCGGCGCGAATACTTACTTTTCTGAGTCTTCCCCGCTATCGTCCTGCTCCACGCTCACTGCCGTGCGCGCACGATGCCCTAACATACAATGGCTGGCTAACCACAGCCAACTAGAACTGCCGCTACGGTAGCAAAGTGTCATGAATATCCGGTTTTGATGCCTATCTCTGACTAAATGAAGGGATAAGGTTAATGATAAGGATACATGTTCCATTAAATAGCAGGTGTTGATACATGCCCTTCTATATATCTGATTGGATGAATACAGCTGCAACCTGATCTTGTTCTAAGGGTTGCAATGTGTGAGATGGCTCGGAGGGGTCTGGGCTGTTAGGTCACTCAAGCGATAATCTACAATAAAAATGCTTTATCTGTAGTAGAGAAATAGAAATAACATCAATGCAAGGTCTTTAGAAACCTCACGCTAGTCTTTCTTTTTATGTTAGTTTAATGTACTTTCCTTTATGTCAAGTATTAGTAGAAATTGTTGTCACATATTCATGTAAGAGAAGATTCATGTTGTATTGGTTATTTTGCAGCAGCCATCTACGACAGAAAGGTAATCTCCAGCAGAAGTGGGACGCTCTGTTTTGAAATGTCCACAAGGTTTACATCCTATTCACGGAACTGTATTGTCATTTTTCCCCTCCATTTAGCACCATCCTTGTATGCTGCACTTTATAGAGATATTAAACAAGACATATTTCAGTGAAGAATAATACACAGAAGAGCGTAAAACATAAAAGAGTAAACACTGTGGGATTGAATTCCCTGACCCAAAGAGCTTACAGTCTCTAAGGGGGCAATTTATTAAACCGCGATGGTGTCCATCAGGACACGGAAACGCACGGAAACTCCCAGTGTCCTGAATGGCAGTTTTCTTGTGATAATTCTCCCAAATGGCAGCATCACAGTTGAATAAATTACAACCTAAGGTCCAGATCCACAACGCTCGGTAAAGTGAAGTGATTTATGTAGATCCGCAAACACTCCTTTATACAATGCCTAGAGCAGGGCTGCTCAACTCCAGTCCTCATCCCCCCCCCCCCCCCAACAGGTCAGGTTTTCAGGATATCCCAGCTTCAGCACAGGTGGTTCAATCAGTCCCAACGTCAGCACAGGTGGCTCAATCAGAGGCTCAGCTTTGACTGTGCCTCTGATTGAGCCACCTGTGCTGCAGCTGGGCTATCCTGAAAACCTGACCTGTTGGGGGGGGGGGGAGGACTTGAGGACTTGAGTTGAGCCCCCCTGATCTCGAGAGATACCTGTGCACAAACCTGAGACACCGCCGGACACATGGGAAGTGTGCTAATTTACATCATTTGAATACTCTCTGCATATTCAAATGACACCAAAGTGACGTTGAGCCCACGCTCATGAGTTTAATAGCGGAAGTTGCTTTTGCATATAATTAAATCCATAGAAATGTGTTGACCTCAGGGAAGATAACCGACATTGCTGGTTTTAGGTAATATCACGAGCCCAAAGCTCCCGAGTAAAAAAAAGAAAAGAGATACGTCAGCTATATGTCACAGACAACCAGGTCTACCTGCTGTCCGGAAAACATGACCACGTACATGGGACAACCAGGTCTACCTGCTGTCCGGAAAACATGACCACGTACATGGGACAACCAGGTCTACCTGCTGTCCGGAAAACATGACCACGTACATGGGACAATCAGGTCTACCTGCTGTCCGGAAAACATGACCACATACATGGGACAACCAGGTCTACCTGCTGTCCGGAAAACATGACCACGTACATGGTTATAACGGAAGAAAACATCTGCTCAAATGTGGACATTTGTGGTTTGTGTCTAACAGCAGCGACTGGGTTAAAGAGATGTCAGGAGAGAGATTTCTGCCAGGAACATTCAATCAAACACTACAATAGCATAAAGTAGAACTTATATAAACCATATCATTTCATCATGAAAATAAACGTTGTGTATAATGCAAGCTTGGTGTAATGAGGTGTTTATGAAGCTCAGAGTAGCCATGGAATTTTTAGAAGGTGATTTAAAGCATTCTACACAGTAATCTGATAAAACACCTCCAATCTTACATTCTGGTATGTTCATTGTTTTGGTTTCTTGTTTAGTGTTTAGTTTAGACCAGGGGGAGCCAATTCCAGTCCTCAAGGGACACCATCAGGTCAGGTTTTCAGGATATCCCTGCTTCAGCACAGGTCAGTCGAAGACTGAGCCACCGATTGAGACACCTGTGCTGAAGTAGGGATATCCTGAAAACCTGACCTGTTGGTGGCCATTGAGGACTGGAATTGGCTACCTCTGGATTAGACTAGACTATTTTTTATTACATTTATGCCCCAGTCTCTCTTCAATATAAATATTTGACTTTGTTTTATATATAAGCCCCATAACAAATTCATCAAAACACACAATAAATACTGTTTTCAATAAGTGATCCCTTCTAAATATATTATTGTGATGTAATGATCGCATTCTTTTGGTTGTGTTATAAGCCTTTCCTCATCTTTTTTTTTTTTTTTTATATTCTGAAGTTTTAATATGTTGCACATATTTTAGAAATAAATAATAATAACAATAAAAGCCATTCAGTGTATTACGCATGCTCCACTGATAGCTCACACTTCTCAGTGGACATTGTCGTCTATCCCTGGTCACCTGCTACTTCAAAGGGGTGATTGATTAAACTGCAATAGTCCCAATAAGGGCACTGTCGCACAGAAATCTCCCAATGACTTCTATGGGAGTAATGACCCAATTACCACTAACACAGTTGAATGAATAACCTCCTAAGTCTCTTTTCTGATTGATAAAGGAGTGCATTCTGTGATTCAGTATAGATGTGTGTGTGTGTATGTATGTATGTATGGTTTTTGTCACTTTTTTTAAATATATATATTATATATATATATATAAAAGTGACAAAAACCCTCCACAGTAAAGCATATAGCAAATGGAAATATTAGTGTGTCTTAGACAGGTCTGCAACCCTGCCTTTCACCATTATCACCCAGCACAGAGTGCTTCCACTGCAGCAAGGGATTCTGGGAAATGACATGCAAATGAGCACACAGTGCCACCTTTTGCTTTATAACCATATGATGTGGTCCCCTGTAAGCTAATGCCTGCTGCATATCACAGCTTTGAGCACAGCCTGGGTTAAGATGCATAGCCAGTAAACCCACCCGCAGGCCGCCGTTTTAATGCAGAGGAAAAGCTTTGTGGACTGTATTTTAGAGTTACTAAGCGCTGCTGCATCAAATTGCACCTGACAGACATTCCCTTGGATGAGCAAAAAGGTGGCTTACGGCTTAGCATCACTCAGTAAATATGGCCATCAGTGCCATTATATCGTTTCTAGCTCTCAGAAAAGAACATTCTTATGAGACAAAACAATGTTTTGACTTTTCTCTTTCACTCTTTAGGGTGCTGCCAGAAAAAAGAAAGCATGAGAAAAAGTACACCAGACTTAATGAAATGTATCAGTGGCTTGGAAATCTCCTTGATTTGTACCTGTGGGGACTTGTGTGAGCGCCAGCAGTACTGGTGGCTGTGGAGACTTGCCAGCACTATATTCTCATCACTATCCACTTGGCCAAACCGCAGTGTCTCCTGTGTGTCATTACAGACGACAAAATGGCTGTAGATCAACTCCTCCGCCTCAGGGCACCGATTCTAAGAGAAAAAGAACAGGCTGTTTTAAAACAGAAACACCAGCATCATTTCTCAGTGTTCTTCGTGTTCATGTCCAGTGTTAACTCTTTCAATGCAAAGAAAGGATACAGCGGCAAAGGGGTTAAGTAAAAATGTTTGCATCCGTCACCTCTACTAATTTGATCCATATCTATATAACATGTTATATACAGTACAAAGTACTTCACAAAGAGCTGTACATTGATACGGGGACTCTTTGTGCCTGTAAAGCAATTACAATTTGTGTTCGCTGTATTGTCACAGATCTCTTGCTGGTTGCAATACCTTTTAATCACCAACATGGGAGTTCTTCATAGTTGAAATAAAGTGTACATTTCTCTTCTTCATGTATACTTGGACCTGTGCAGTTTTGAAGGCGTTGTACTATATACCACACGGGTGTCACCGCAGGCAGGAGATTAAAATATACGTGTGCTGCCTCAAACACAGGGAAATAGGCTGACTTGCCAAAACTCCCATGGCTCTGGGTTATTTTCTCCCACTTCAAATGCAGTGACACTATTTTATTTATTTATCAAATGTTTTACCAGGAAGTGATACATTGAGAGTTACCTCTCGTTTTCAAGTATGTCCTGGGCACCGGAGTTATGATAACAATACATGGTTACATTTCAATTAATACTGGTTTTACATTCAATTTACAGACATTTCATGGACGGTTAGGGATAATGTATGATTATGGGCGTATGTAACGCATTCAGACAAGGTTAAAATGGTGTAAGAAGACGTAGGATAGGCCTGCGATGTGTTGTGTTAGAAGAGGCCCTGCCCCAATGAGCTTACAATCTATAAGGAAGGGTAAGCGGAAACACAGGGTAGGGGGGAGGAGAAGGTGGGTGTGTTTCAGATTGTAACAGAGCAACTGTAACATTAACAAGCATTAGCGACGACTCGTGGGCCCTATATCACTGAAACGCAATAACATGAACATTTAGCGACACTTTGTTTTTTTTAAATTTGTCGAAAGGTTTGAGTGGTAATACTGGGCCTGGAGGAAAACTAGTTTTTCCTGATATAGCCATGGAAATGTTACATGTTGTGTGCAGAGTGGCAACCAAGCGGTTAACCAGCAAAAGGCTAGCTGCAGAGAGGGGGAGGGGGTTAACATTTTCAGGTCTGTATGTGAACTTTGAATTACCAGTAATAAAAGTAATCGAGCAATTAAGGAAGTGTTGTTTCAAAAAGACAACAGCTTCATTATCAATTGGTATTGGTAAAGACAACATGAGGCGCAAAGCGAGCGATTCCATACACCACAAACGTGTTATTGTGAGTGGTGCGATCTGCTTCAAAGGTTTCCAGAGAGCCTAATCCTCAAGGTTGCAGAGAGGGTGTGGATATCTCGGGCAGTGCAGCCCAACAGGAAATAATCTGCTCACATTATTAGTGGTGTCAAGTGCAGCTATATATACAGTACTGTGGTGCTAATTGGTAGTTTAAAGGAAAAACGATTAGGACTATATGGTGAGAAGTACAATAGCAGATCATTTAGTTCACCCTCAAGGTTGCCAAGGGGCTTACTACATTTGACATGTGTACGACCAGGTGGTCATCTGGAATATGACGGCGCTGGTACATCGGACCTGAATAGTTCTGGGAGTTATTGCATATTTAATTATTCCTGATTAAACTCAAAAGAAAAGTATTCCCATCTCCTGGATCCCAGGCCATAACACTGTGGAATAGCTAAAGGGCTGTGATAAATGACTGCCAGGACACACCCCTACAGGCCAGAGGTTTGGTGTTCTGGCACAGATCAAATGGGAAATGCGGTATAAGATTCTGAAAACCAAGTGAGTAAATTAATCTTGGGGTCACACGAAACCCATTGGGGAGGCTATTACTGGACATCTGAAATATATGCTTCTGTTTTACTCCCTTTTAAAAACGGTCTATTCTTTTTCATGACTGCAGGAACGTGAAATAGAGGTTATTAAATGATGTGATATATTTCATTAGATCAATGTTCATGATCCTCTGAAAGTGTAGTACAGTTAATGATACGCTAACAGTGTCTACTGAATAAGTATATGTAACAACTACAAAATAGGGGGAACATGATGCTTTCTAAGGAATCATTCATGATAATACTCCATTCTGTACTATAGTGGTGTTTAACAAACATTAACTTTATGTTTATACGACCGTCAACCTACTCATCCACTTTGAGAACTATGTATGTATATTTTTATTTATCTAGCGCCAACAATGTATGTAGCGCTTTACAAAAAGAGACTATACAGTACACTGAATTATAGTACAATAAGAGCAACACACACAATTAGACAATAGGAAAGGAAATCCTGCTCCAGCGAGTTTACATTCTAAGGGCTAGCTCACACTGCCTGCTACGCGATGTGCGCGCGCACGTGCGGCGCTCTTTGAGGCTAGTGGATGAGAGTTGTCACACTAGAAACTGCTTGTGGCGGCAAAGTACAGCGTTGACGCTGCAACATTTTGCCGCCATAACCCAAATTGACATTTCGGGCTGCAGTCGCGTCACGTGAGCTGGTTCAGCCAACAGAGGCGAACCAGCTCTGTGATGCGTTATTCACGCCCCCAGCCACACCCCCAATCGCCACGCGACCCAACTCCTGCAGCTAGCTCACAGATCGCTGGGCTGCAGGAGCGCGCACGGAGGCGCGGCCGTAGCAGGCAGTGTGAGCTCGGCCTAAGTGGTATGTTAGGAGACTTACAGAGGCAGCAGGTGAGGGAGTAGTGCAGCAGAAGGCAGTGTCTGACTTGATGGTTGGTAAATGCGATGGTGTTAAAGGGGCAGTTGCGATGATTCCAGGCTATTTAAATGATTCATTCAGGAGATTTGTTTTGACTTTACAATGGGGAGAGAAGGTGCAGTGAAACCCTTGGGGTGTCGGCACGCTACACTGATTGATTGATACCGAGTGTGACGGAGTCTCACAAGTAACGGGCAGTGAGGGAAAAAGGTTTAAAGCTGGAATTTCATCACAAATTAATTTTTTTAGAGCCTGTTTGAAATAGGGGGTTCCCCAGACCTGATCCGTGGCTCGCCTAGTTTCAGAGTTATTTGTAGTTTATTTGAGCTTGTTCGACACAAACAAAATCTCCAGATATGGCTGCTGAACTACAAATATACAGTAGCTGCAGGGATCCCAATAGAAAGCCACGTCATCATCTCCTGATGACGTCGCAGCTTTTCAAATGGCGTCCGGAGTAAGCTCTGAGCACGGAAGTTACCACTCAGGAACTGGGGAGTACCCGGACATCAGGTGAGAACAGATGAGCTCCGGTAAACCTCCTGATTACCGTAGGCATAAGCGGAATGAGTGGTGGTGAATGATATGAAGTGATGGTCTAAGCGTGGAAGGAGGGAGATCGATATATCAGAAAGATAATCGTTTTTCGTACAGATAAGAAGTGGACATCCTTGTGGGAATAATCAGGTTTTGTCTTTGAATCACAGATACAATTTATCTGAGCACGCTTCAAATTGATTACAAACATAACATATTTGACATCTCAGATTTACCACAGACACCTCTGGAAAAAGTTAAAACAACAGCAGGGTCAGATGGATATGCTCATCATGCACTACACATCAGACAGCACACTTAAAGAACAAACCTATAAGGTTCTGAAAGCTTTGTTCACTATAATGCTATCTATAAAGAACAGTAATGTTGGCCCCCTAAGAGCTATCATAACCTACAGTGAATTTATCACACACATGCTAATGTCCACACCGCAGGGAGCCTATTCTCAGCTCTTCCTTCAGTGCTACTGTATGACTTCAATGTCTTAACTCCTTTAATGCTCCCACTCAAAGTCCAATAGTGGAACTCTGTTCAAACACTGAATAATAATTCTAGAGACTAAATAGTTTTCACCCCACCACTACTAGAAGGACCAGCAACCAACATCACTGCTGATTTTCTTTTTAAAGATGGGGTTAAATCAGCTCTTGGATGCAAGTCAGGTGATTGCCAAGTTGTAGAATCATGTTTTGCAGGCAGAAGCGGCTTTGCTTTCTGACTGTAGGAAAACGTATAGGACGACCCACACGTCTATAGCTAGTAGAGGGGCATGGGCTCCCAAACACTGAAGCAGCTATGATGTTTACAGACTGGCCATCTGCAGGGAGCCCCTGCTCTCCATTCAGAAAGCATAGGCTATACATTTACCACTTCTGAATGTGGTGGAAAGTGCCCTTGACATGAGAGGAAACGAGAAAATTACCGAAACAATTACAGAAATATGTCCTCCTGAGGCTCATGTTAACATTGCCAAATCCCTTTATAAATCAGGACCAACTATTCTTAGAATGTACCTGTCAGCAATATACACTGCGACATATGGCTCTACTTAATCAAATATACAATCTTCTTTCTTTTTTTTTTCCAATTCGTAATATTCCTTCAAGGAACTGTTAGCCAGTCACTCATTCACACGCTGATGTGGATTAAAACATTTAAATATTTATGTATCACATTTTATTTATGTGTATAACTCTGCCTGGTTTATGCATTTTTTTTTTTTAAAGCAGGAAACCTGATATTTGAGAAAGCCATTTTGCAGTAGTTAACTGCTGCTGCACATCTGTCTTATTCACAACATATAGGGACCTAATGTGATGCTCCTATACTGTAAGTGTACTCAATCTATCTACTGTATCTACTGCAGCTATCTATCTACTCTATCTATCTATGCCAAGCAACATTTAAGTGTACATGTGTTTTGTGTACCAATGGCCCATGAAGGAATCCTTTATATCTTATGCTTTTTAGTGCATTGTTCACAAAAATGACAAAAAACAGCAATCGGAGCTGCAATGATTTTTTTTTCTTTTTCACATTGATATTTGAACCAGCTGTAAGGATTTAAATCACACTAGCTCTTGTTTTATGAATGTCCTCCTGCAACAAGAAAACCATGGAATGCCCTTAAAAAAGAATGTTTGATATAAACCAGATGTTTTATCGTCTTCTGTGCTGCTGCGGTAGTGCCATGTTAGGCAATTAATCCAAAAGCATCTACAGCTCTGCAGGCATATAAATAAAAATGACTTTGTTTTCCTCAAGTTAATTCATGGGAGGAGCACCCTTTAAACCCAGGGGAGGTAGGGAAGATCGCTTTATTAGCTAGGGGCTTAAGACCAGGAATCCTGACTCCCAATGTTACACGTACTATTCATTTTATGAGACTTGTTACAAACACGTAAGAGGAGGGGCATGAAACATCACTCATTTCGCACAAGGGCACCTCTAAAAGTTGGCACAGAGGGTAATTGACCTGGGCAGGTTCAACCGGTTCTAATACACATTGCGTTCCACACAAACAAGATGAATGACTGTCGTTCTGAAAGGGCCAGAGATGCATTTTGCAAGTGGTTCAGTTCTCCAAAGTCCAGTTGGCTTCTCTCAATAGCCCAGTTGCCCAAGTCTTTCAATACTTCCTAATATTTTCACTGCCAGAGAAACTGGCAATGCTCTTGAGAGCAATATGTTAAAGGGTAAATGCATAACATGATTTGTGTAGTGTTGTTCTAAAACACAGTGTTTTAACTGTAGAAGGATGGGATTAAATACACCGTGATATACAAACTATGAGTTGCTGAGAAGAGCCTCAACATCAGAAGGAAATTGACATGTTTGTACAAATGATGCTGGAAAAATCTTTTAGTGTTTAAGGGCTTCTAAGCACATAGTAAAAAAAAGACTCATCCAGGACAGAACACTTTGATGCCAGAAGAAAAGTCCTCTCTGTTTTTTCTTTTTTTTTGTAGGGTGTACAGTAGATTCGCTTAGTAAATAAAATGGCTAAAATTAATCGCCCAAATAAACTCTACTAAGAACTTAAACACTGTCACATCCATGTACTGTATCAAGGCAATTTTGGAGAAGAACCCTAACATTTTCACCCTGCACCTACTGTACGTATAAAGGCATTTTGATCCAATTTTCCTCCATCTGCCCTAGCTTGCTCAATGGGGACTGTCAGTAGGACGACTTGGGAGTGGGAGGGGCAGAGTTACATGGTGCACACACATACATGAGATGTATCACAGTCTGTGTCTCTCTGCACCGTTCTTTTTGCCTTTGATCTGCCCCCAAAAATCCACCACATCTAGGGTGACCATTCGTCCCGGTTTTACCGGGACAGTCCCGTTTTTTTCTGAGGTGTCCCGGTTGACAGCCTGTCCGTAAATGTCCCGGGTTTTGCCCCTGGTGACCGGCCCGTGCGCGAGTCGGCGGCGGTGCGCGAGGGCAGCATGAGGATGCGGCGGTGCGCGAGGGCAGCGTGAGGATGCGGCGGTGCGCGAGGGCAGCGTGAGGAGGATGCGGCGGCCGTGAGTATTTTTTCCCCCTCAATAGCAGGATGCCGGGGGGCGGGGCTTTAGAGCAGAAGCAGGGGATTGGTTGGAGGTCATGATATGCCGGGGGTGGGGCTTAGTATCGGGGACGGATGTAGTGAGTTATAGTGTGTGTGTGTGTGTGTTAAAATAAAAAGACCTGTGTATAAGAAAAGCCCATTTGTATAATTGGAATGTTAGTGCAGAGAAGAGCCTTTCATCAGAAGGAAGGCTCGCAGCTGGCAACTGAAACTGCCGGCAGACCTGAAAAAAGCCTCACTACTTCTGGCTCCCTACAGTGGCACTACAGGTAAGCCCCATGTCGCCTGTGTGTGTGTGACTGCCCTCCCTCCCAGTCTGTGTCTGTGTGTGACTGCCCTCCCTCCCAGTCTGTGTGTGTTTGATTGCCCCCATCCCAGTCTGTGTGTGTGTTTGTGTGTGACTGCCCACATCCCAGTGTGTGTGTGTGTTTGTGTGTGACTGCCCCCATCCCAGTCTGTGTGTGTGTTTGTGTGTGACTGCCCCATCCCAGTCTGTGTGTGTGTCTGTCTGCCCTCTCCCACTGTGTGATGCCCCTCTCCCAGTGTGTGTGTGTGTGTGTGTGTCTGCCCCCCTCCCATTCTGTGTGTGTGTCTGTGTCTGCCCTCTCCCATTCTGTGTGTGTGTCTGTGTCTGCCCTCTCCCATTCTGTGTGTGTCTTTGTCTGCCCACCCCCTCTCCCATTCTGTGTGTGTGTCTGTGTCTGCCCTCTCCCATTCTGTGTGTGTGTGTGTGTGTGTGTGTCTGCCCCCCTCCCATTCTGTGTGTGTGTGACTGCCCCCCCCTGTGTGTGTGTGACTGCCCCCTCCCAGTGTCTGTGTGTATCAGTTACAGAATGTAAGAAGACACCAACCCACTCACCCACGTGTCAGTCAACGTGTCACCCACCCACGTGTCAGTCAGTCACCCACCCACCCACGAGTCAGGCAGTCAGTCACCTACCCACTAAAGTGTCCCACCCACCCACCCAAGTGTCAGGCAGTCTCCCACCCACCCAAGTGTCAGGCAGTCTCCCTCCCACCCACCCAAGTGTCAGGCAGTCTCCCCCACCCACCCAAGTGTCAGGCAGTCTCCCTACCCAAGTGTCAGGCAGACTCCCTACCAAGTGCCAGCTCTCCCACCCACCCAGTGTCAGGCAGCTCAAACCCAAGTGTCAGGCAGTCCAATCCAAGTGTCAGGTCAGTCACCCACCCACCCCCAATGTCAGCAAGTCACCCCCCACCCAGTGCCAGGCAGTCACCACCCACCCACCCAAGTGTCAGGCAGTCAACCACCCACCCACCCAAGTGTCAGGCAGTCAAAAGTGTCATGCAGTCACCCACCAAGTGTCAGGCAGGTCACCCACCACCCACCCACCCAAGTGTCAGGCAGTCTCCAAACCAACCCAGTTTCAGGCAGTCTCTCTGTCTGTGTCCTCTCTCTGTGTCTCCCTCTCTCTCTCTCTCTCTCTCTCTCTCTCTCCTCTCTCTGTTGTCCCTGTCTCTCTGTCCTGTCTCTCCTCCTGCGTTCTCTCTCTCCCTCCCTCGGTCTTTCTCTCCCTCCCTCGGTCTCTCTCTCCCTCCCTCGGTCTCTCTCTCCCTCCCTAGGTCTTTCTCTCCCTCCCTCGGTCTCTCTCTCCCTCCCTCGGTCTCTCTCTCCCTCCTCTCTCGGTCTCTCTCTCGGTCTCTCTCTCTCGGTCTCTCTCCTCTGTTTGTTCCTCTGTCTCTCTGTCTGTCTGTTCTGTTCCCTCTCTCTCTCCTCTCTGCTCTCTCTCTGTCTGTCTGCTCTCTCTGTCTCTCTCTCTCTCTGTCTGTCTGTCTGTCTGTCTCTCTCTCTCTGTCACTGTCTCTCTCCTCTCTGTCACTGTCACTGTCTCTCTCTCCCGTCACTGTCTCTCTCTGTCACTGTCTCTCTCTCTCTCTCTCTGTCACTGTCTCTCTCTGTCACTGTTCTCTCTCGTTCACTGTCTCTCTCTGGTCACTTGTTCTTCTCTCTGTCACTGTCTCTCTCTCTCTCTCTCTCTGTGTCATTGTCCTCTCTCTCTCTCTGTCCCTTCTCTCTACTGTCTTCTCTCTCTCTCTGTCCCTGTCCTCTCGCTCTCTCTATCACTCATGTCCTCTCTCTCTGTCACTCTTCCTACTGTCTCTTCCCTGTCTCTCCTCTCTCACTCTCTCTCATCTCTCTCTCATGTCCTCTCTCTCTCATCTCTGTCACTGCTCTCCTCTCTCTCTCTGTCACTCTGCTCTCTCTCTATCTCTAAGTCCCTTCTCTCTCTCTCTCTGTCTCTCTCTCTCTGTCTCTGTCTCTGTCTCTGTCTCTGTCTCTCTCTCTCTCTGTGTGTCTGTGTCTCTGTCTCTCTGTGTCTCACTCACTCAGTATGTCACCCACTCTCTCTGTGTTATCTTAACTGCCGTATACCTACACCAAAATAACCTATAATGCTTTCTTCCAGATCTGACTCAAGTTTCACGCGGGAGACATCGGAAGACAGATAGGAAACACCTCCCCTTCAGTATAGTACCTTGAGGGACTGCGGATCAGGTAAGATCCCAGATGGGATTTCTGCTTTAGAAATTGTGAAGAGGGGGCGTCCTGACACTGGTTAATGGGTTCAGAATCATTCACATCTGGCTTTTTATTTTGTTACACACACACACACACACACACACACACACACACACACACACACACACACACACACACACACACACACACACACACACACACACACACTGTCTCTTTCTCTCTTATTTACCTATATCTCCAACTCCTATACCTTCACCGAATAACCTATACTGCTTTCTTCCGATCTAACTCTTGAGCTTCACATGAAGACTCGGAATCCCCCCTAACCCAGAAGACAGGTAGAGAGCACCTCCCCTCCAATGTATAACTTGTGGGAATGAGGGTACATGGACATTGAGGGACTCGGAAAAAGGTAAGATCCCAGGCGGATTGCGCTTTAGAATTGTGAAATGGGGCATCCGGACACNNTGGTTAAGGGGTTCAGGAAACTAGTCATTCACATCTGGGTTTTTGTTCTACATCCGACATTTACATACTCACATCTGGGTTTTAGTTCTACATCCGACATACACACACACACACACACACACACACACACACACACACACACACACACACACACACACACACACACACACACACACACACACACAACAAGGACTAATTGTAGTATAATGTAATTCAATAAATAAACATGTCAAAAACAAATGTTCTTACTAGGAATTTATTCAATTTATGTTTTGTTTTTTTTAAAGCGGGGTTGGGGGCGGGACTAGGGTTGGTGGCGGGGCTAGGTGGCGAGTAGATTTTTTGGTTCGTTGAGTAGATTTTTGGGTGATTTGTCAAGCACTGTATATATAGATATATACTGAGCTTTTGTTAACACACACTCCCTGCTTTGTGCCTACTGCACCAGTCTGTACAGTTTGTATCAATGTATTTACAAACATTTCTAAGCAACTGTTTTCAAAAGAAAAAAACATAATGAAAAAACAGACTGCTTGAAATACTAAAACACATCATTAGAATAGTAATAAGTATTCACTGAAAAATAACATACTGTGATATATAGAAATACTTAGTGTATATATTGTTATCCTGTACACACTGGAAATGTAGCTTTCCTGATGAGATGTTTTTCATTAGATAAATAAATAGCTCCTCTTGCAGCTTTGTCAGAGCAACTCTCCATGAGAACCAAGCTAGAAACATCATTTAATTGCTCCAATTCCTGTCACTGTACAGCTTCTCTCTTACTGCCACAGATAAACTGATACGTTTTTCTTGTAGCGCTGGACTGCTATTTAATATTACATTGGATCAAATGCCCCAGGAGGAAGGCCAAATAAAACATGCCAATTAAAGTAGTGTCTTAGGAGTAGATCTTCAGAAGAGCACCAAATAAGGGCAAATAACATTACCTTACCTAATTATTTAACAGACATTATTTTTCCATCAATTAACAGGGATCCTCAAAGCTAATCATATACATAAATAAAGCCCATTAGCAAAACCACCATTGATCCTTCACTTATTTGATTGTACATTAATACAAATGAAATGTTAAGTTATATTGTTGAGGTATGTATGGATATACATTATTGTATAACCATAAAAACAAATCAAGAATTCCACACTCGTGCTGTCTTAAATGTCAGATTAGTAGATAGATCTCCTTGCAGCTAGGCACACAGGAGTCACTCCCCAAAGGCTCCTAAATGAGATAACGCGAAGGTATTTCTCAGAAAAAGTGGAAACAGAATATTCTTCATATATTCTTTATATATTCTTTATATTGTATAACCATACTTGATATTGTCATTATTACATTATATACATTATTAGTTCACACAAACATATCACGCTAATCACTATAAGCCATAATATAGTTTATGACGTATTTCAGACATTTATATGATCCATAATATATATCTTTGTATGATGTAACTTTTTGTAATTAAAGGGTTAAGTTCTATACTCAGTAGATCACTTTTAGGCTTTTCCAAGAAATAACTCAATGATAATAAGGGTCTGGATGTGAGTACGAGCAGCTTTGGGAATGTGCCAAATATTGTAGTGTTATTATCATGCGCTAACAGTAATCAAGGTCTGAGGATCTCTGTTGTTAGTTAAATTGCTCATTACTATATGATTTGCATTTAAGTAAGCCTAACATCCATTCAAATGTATCGATCCGTTATTTTACAGAAAATTCCATATCATCTTGGCGCTAAGCACCTTTAGAGATATGTGTTATTGATATGTTAAATTGACAATGGAACATTAAAACATCAACAACCTTCTGAGGATCTACCCATTTATTTCTTTTACAATAACTTTTACTTTATTTGTGACAAAGCATAGGGTTTTAACAAGTGCATACAAGGGACTGCTATAGATTGGAGCATTTTCATTTGCAGGAAGCCAAGACATAAACATTTTCCTTATGAACTGCTCATTTTTAAAGCAATCTTTGTTAAGAAAAGAAGCATACAAATAGTCAAAGGTGATTTAGATAAAATATATACTTTCATTCCAGCCAACAGTACATCCGAAAATGTCTGAATTTACTTACTTCTTCTCTCAGATAGCTTCTTTCAAAATCTAACTTAGTGCTGATCAGGTACTGCCTGTATTCATTGAATTCCTTTAATGTGCATACAACCTAAATAACAGAATATTACTGAACAATGAATGTGCATATCAAATGTCTAATCGTAATTCAATTGTCTGAAAATAAAAGAATCAAAAACAAATGTTATACCAAGTTGTTCAAATCAGAGCATGTTAAATAATTCAAAAGTCCTAGTAGTAATTCAAATATAATTTCTGCTGGTAAAAGCATTGTATGGAAAGAAATGTAAGCGTCCCAGTTCAAGACTCATTAAAATGGAAAATTGATTTAAGATGATAATAGCACAAAGCCAAAAAAGTGAGACACAAAAATATCTCCAGAAAAAACACAGTATTTGATTTAGACTTCTGATTCTCTCTGAGAAACAAAACTGTACTAAACAAAAAGGAACAAGAAAAATATAACCGAGTCACAGAACTATACCAAAATGTGTTAGAACTGACACCCTAAAATCTTAATACTAAAGTGTTAGTATGTGTGTACAGAATGTGTGTGTGTGTATATACCATCAGGTATCTGCAACAGTGCAGTAAGGGTACTTTCCAGCTCACAGATAGTTAATCCCTAGAGAGAATAGAATAACCTAATTAATCAGAATGGACTCCTTGAGTGAACAAGGAAGTGTTTAAGGCAAACACAGAGAGCCATGCCAGAGAGCTGCCATGCTGCCAGAGAGACAATGAGGAGAGTCACAGAGTGAGAGATTGCTGTCCCAGAGAGGGGGATAGAGAAGTGCTCCCCAGCAAGTAAGGATGGCACAGGGCCTTTGAATTGTTGGATGGTGATCACAGAGTCCACTGGGACGGCTTGGGTTTGAATCCCAGAGGGAAGAAGAAGGACGGCAGACCGTGCTGAAGCGGGGATGTCTGGTCCTTGGCATTTAAAGAGGAGAGTTTTTCTGAGCTCACGTGGGTCCGCGTTCCCCTAGGAAGAAAGGACGAAAGGCCATGCTGAAACTGGGACGTCTGCTCAAAACCCAGACTTACAGATAAGCAAACACCTTTATTGCTGTGTACAGAGACCATGGGCCTCATTCAGTAAGCGTCGACAAGGCACTTATCGCCCACTTATTGGCCAAAATGCCTACTCAATTAAGTAAGCCTTGATAAGTGGGCGATAACGGCCTGTATAGCCGAAAAATCTTTTGAACAAAATCAAATCGCTGACTGAGCGGCGATAAGCCACTTATCGACACTTTTCAGAATGTTCATAAAAACGCACGATTCTATTAGCCGCGAGCCGGCGATCGCCACCTATTGCCACCTATCGCAGCCCTAAAATGGCGATTTTCTCCCCAAGTCCAAACGCCAGAAAAAGTTGGCAGATTGGTGGGGAGATGCGTCGATAAGTCGGGACTTAGAAAAATGTAGGCATTTTCCCTGCATAGGATTGATGCCGGAGTCTTCAGAGCTGATACACAGTAATACCAGCACTGGAGACCCCCGGCATGAATCTGATGCAGGCAAAAAATGCATTTACAACCACTTCATTACCTTAGCGGCTAACCGCTAATGCAATAAAGGGGTTATTCACCCGTTCCAGGCTTATTTTGGGTAGTTGAAGGGGGTATTTGGCCCTTAATGGTTGTTCAGGCCTTGCGGGGGGGGAGGGGTTGCGGGTGGACTTAACCCATTCATTACCTTAGAGGTTAAGGTAATGAATGGGTTAACCCTACCGCTACCCACCCGCAAGGTCTAAACGCTCATCCTTGGGGCTAATACCCCCTTCACCCACCCCTGCTACACAAAATAAAAACAATACACACATATGAATATACCTCACATGGAGGGTTTGGCAGCTATTGATTTTTTCCTATCAGGCGATCTGGATTTACATCCCCTAAATAGAAAATTTATATTGGACTCCATTAAATATATACTAAAGCACAACTACTTTATGTTTTTGGACGAGTTTTTCTACAGGTTTGCGGAACTGCGATGGGCACAAGATTTGCCCCCAGTTTCGCAAACCTGTACATGGGAGGATGGGAAGATGAATTCATTTTTAATAAAAGTAATCCCTATAAAAATAATATTATAATATGGCGTCGCTTTATAGACGACATCCTCTGTGTATGGGATGGGGACCAGTGTTCTGTGGGCCACTTGCTACACTATATAAATAATAATAACAAAAACTTAACGTTTACAATTGAGGATAATGCAAGGGAAATAAGCTTCCTAGACTTGAGCCTGATGGTTTCCGAGGAAGGGAAGCTTATAACAAGAACACATTTTAAAGATGTGGATTCTAATAACCTGTTACTGGCCACGAGTAACCACAAGAAAACTTGGATTAGGAACATACCTAGTGGCCAGTTTTACAGGTTAAGGAAAAATTGCAGTCTGGATAGGGATTTTGAGGAACAGGCCGAACAACTGACATTGAGATTCTTAGAAAGGGGTTACTCTCTGGATAAATTAAGGAATGACCTGGATAAAATAAGGAAGTTGGATAGGAGTACTATGCTAATACCGAAGGTAAAAGAAAAAGAAAGATGAGAGTAAGCGTAACGTGGCATTTATCACCAATTTTAATCACCAATTTTTATCACCAATTTTAATTCCAATGACCCAATACTAGGTGCCCACATTTCAAAGTCCCCTAAATTTATATACAGGAGAGCAAAAAAATTAAAGAATATGCTATCACCAAGTGATATTAAAATTAAGGAAAATCTGACTGGGGAGAAACGATGGCTGCATACCAAACCTGTAGGGAATTTTAAGTGTGGAAAGTGCTCGGTATGCAAACATATGCATTCTGTCAAGAAATCATTTAAATGTAATTCTACTGGAGAAGAATATGAGATTACAGATTTTATTTTATGTAATTCTGACCATATTGTCTGCATAATCGAATGTCCGTGTGCCTTGCAATATGTGGGACGCACGAAGCGTCCACTAAAAGTAAGGATTCAAGAGCATCTGCGAAATATTAAAATTGGGTATATGCAACATAGATTGTCTAAGCATTATGCACTCCACCATAACAAGGACCCCTCCACTTTGCTGTTTAAAGGTATTAAACATATACAGAGAAATAGAAGAGGAGGGGATAGGGTTAAAGATTTGTCAATACAAGAAACCTTCTGGATACATAAATTAAATACACTGCATCCAGGAGGTTTAAATGATGATATTGATATTTGGTCCCTCTATTGATGATTCATCTATATTCTACTGGTCATTTTTAACTCATTTATCACCTTGACCCCCTTTTTAATACTTTTTAGAATAGTGTTTTATATTTACATTTGTAAGGACAATTAGGAGATTATATTTATGTATTCATATATTTGTGTTTTGCAATTATATGCAATATGGTAATATTTTTAATCTTTTAGCCAATAAAAGGATGTAATAATGTAGGTTTCCTTTAGTTATGCCCCTTTGCCAGGGTACATATTGAGTTCGTGCTTCTTCCATTTAAATTTCTACTGCTTATTCAATATCATGAAATCCTTCTAATCCTGGCTGTGCTTTTATGCACTTATTCATGGATGGTTTTTAACTTAGATGTACGTGATGTATATGATGATGTATTAATACTTTTTTCTCTTTTGTTTTAGAATCGTGTTCCTTTTAAAATTGTGTGTTCTCTATGTATATGATGAATAAAGTTGTTGTTGAAAAGTTTTTTGTAAGGACTGACCTCCCCTTGCTGCTATCCCATTGGCTGGGACGTTCATGTAACGGACCAATGGGCTACAAGCGTGGGGTATTTCAATGCAGGCTGTTATACCATTCTTTATTCCCTGATGAAGAAACCTACACGGTTTCGAAACGCGTTGGAAGGACGAGTGTTCTGAGACTTTATCTACCCCGTCTATGCTGGTTGATTGTGCCACCGGAGAGAGAATGTCACGCGAGCAGCGCTGCCTTTTAGTGATGACGTCATAACCCGGAAGTGCCGTGACGGAGGTTAGAGAGAGTACTACAAACCACTGTGTGTATCCGTGGGACAGGATTGTCTTTATGTGAACTGCGGATGCTGGACACTGTTTAGCCACGAAGTGGTTACTTCAAAAGACCCTCCACCGATCGATTTGGAACCTGGCATCACAAAACAGCTTCAGTACCTGCTGATGACATCTGATCTGGTCCACAGTGTTGGTGTATGGGTAACTCACCCTAACATGCCTATTTGAATTTTATTGATGAACGCACAATACTTACTTTATTGATTTATTGTTATAATATATTTTTAATGCACTATGAGCGTTGTGAGCTGTGTCTTTTGTGTATTTGTCTGACGTTCTAGGGGGTGCTCTGGGCCATCCCCGGTACCACAGCTGCAGACGTTCCATCTTGCCTAAATATTAGGTCACGTATTATACTTTTTCATTTTCACTGTATTATCACTTCACATGTGTGATTTTGTTTAATAGTTGC
>WSYH01004403.1:5345-53648 GCA_036426205.1 Ascaphus truei | reverse complement strand
CCTTCCCCAAAGTGCCACGCGTCCACCATTAGCTGCCGCCGGACAACGCTTATTATATACCACTGCCTGATATCTTTGGATTTCCTGTAAGTAGGATTCCGGTTTTACACACCGGATCCTAGACCTGCTCCGTTAGTTCTCTGACTTTTTATAATTTGTTTAAATAAATTCTCTGTATATTAGTCAGCCTATCTGTTATTGTTGTAAGTGTTTGTGTGTCTTTGTATGTGTGTTATATGTTTTGTTCATACCTTGTTACGCTATGATTTCTCCTTTTATCTTCCCTGCATTATATACCTTGGTTGCTGCTGTGGAGCCTGCTGTCTAACGACTGGATCATCTTTATTGGACATTGCAGCATATCCTTGGACTCACTTATAATTTTCCATTTGGACATTGAGGCGCCGGTCTGTATTGTTTTCTTCTGTACTTTGTACTAACTGTGTTTGGGTTAGTTTTTTCCTGGCAGCCTTGCCTTATTTAGTTAATATCATACATGATATTTCACTTTGTGGTTCACAATATTGCACCATAATATTATTTGTTTATTTTTAGCGCTATATACACCATTTTTTTCCTTTTAGTCACTGTTTTGCCAGCACAGGTGTAGCAGCTTTAAATCATATTTATATTTATTTCATTTTCTATTTTTGCTAAAGTCACTGTTGATATATATCACATTTAAATTATGAGCATATTATTTCACTCAAGATCCCGGAGAAACATCAATGTGGATCTTATTTTTAATGATCCCCATACAGTCCCTATGGTTGAACCCAAGGTGGCTGACTTCCAACCAATATTGGCACAATTAGAGAAAACTCTAGTCGCAGAAATTAGACAGTGGTGGGAGGTTACAACTTTAAGCAAATACCTAGAAAACCACCGAATACCACGAGGACTTAGAGTCCAAAAAGTACCAACTGTGGATACACAGAATGCACCATTCATGCAGGAATGGAATGACACTTTAGATCAGTATTCCAGATCCCAGAGTGGATAAAACGCCTGAATTAATTCAACACGCTGTGAGTGCATATCTTACCATTTATTGGTTAAACTTCTAAGACATACTACCCTATGTTTTTTTCTCTCTTTTGTCTCCCTGTGCGCCTAGGTCATTCTTCTGGTATCAAATCAATATGGAGTTTCTAATTAATGACCTGTCACAGTATTTAGATAAATGGTGAATATACACACAATGTATATTATGGGTTATGATCACATTGATCGTATGACTATCCGACTCCTTTGGGACTTATTAAGTGAGCGTGAGAAACCCCCAGGAGAAGGACCATTTACAGATGTAAGGAATAGATGTAAATGTATGCCAGCTATGGAGACCTGCACAAATGTAGATGTCTTCACATGATTAGTTACCAATGAGATTGAAGACCTACACAAACACACAAGGGTCCAGAGTAATACATCACATACTGAAATAGAAGCAATAAAAGATTTAGAATCAGACACCAATCTAATAATTAAACCTTCCGACAAGGGGGGCAATGTAGTTATTATAGAGAAAGATGTCTACATCCAAGAATGCACTAATCTGTTGAGTGATAAGAAATGCTATAAAAACCCTGGACATTGATCCAACAGAGAGACTCCAAGAAAAACTAAAACACATTTTGAAAGAGGGACTTGAGCACAAAGTAATTACCAAAACAGAATATGATTTTATTTTTGTACCCCATCCAAGGATAGCAACCTTCTATCATCTCCCCAAAGTTCACAAGGGGTTGTCCCCACCCCCAGGAAGACCGATAGTATCGGGGATCGGTAATGTTACCTCTCATGCTAGTGTATACCTGGATACATTTTTGAGATCATTCGTAAGCTCTCTCCCCTCACATCTAAAAGATACTAAGGATATTTTGCTGAAAATTGATGATGTGCAAATCGATGACGATACCTATCTGGTAGGCCTTGATGTGGTGAATCTTTATACAAGTATACCACATGAGACTGGCCTGGAGGCAACCAATTTCTTTTTACGATATAGAAATATGGAAGCAAGTTTGCACAATGAATTTATTATTAAATTGCTAGACTTCACACTAAGTAGCAATTTTTTCATATTTAACGGGAAATACTATCATCAAATCCAGGGCACAGCTATGGGGACCACGTGTGCCCCCACCTATGCCAATTTATATCTAGGCTGGTGGGAGGAACCGTGGTCTTTGGCTGTGCCCTGGAAATGTATACGGACAACATTATTTTATGGGTCCGCTACATTGACGATATCCTACTACTATGGAGAGGTACATCTGAACTTCTAAGCGAATTTGTTGGTAAACTTAATAACAACATGTGTAATTTGAGACTGACCATGCAGATGGATAAAAACAGTATTGACTTCCTGGACATTACGATTTAAAAAAATACCAACGGGTATCTAGAAACAACAATATTCAGGAAGCCAACTGCTACTAACAGCTTATTAAAGGCTGATAGCCACCACCCTAGCCATATCATAAGAAACATACCAACTGGCCAGTTCCTCCGACTTCGGCGTAATTGTTCAACTCTGCTTGACTTTGTAACAAAAGCAAGGGACATGAGCCAACGTTTCTATGATAGGGGCTACAGTAAGGGAATGGTTAAAAAAGCATATCGAAGAGCACTCCATACACTAAGAGACACATTACTGACTCAGAATAAAAGAAGGGGAGTCACAAAGGAAGTAATACGCTTTATTAGTACATACAATACACAATGGAATGATCTCAAACGTATTTTCAATAAGCATTGGCATTTACTTACTGAAGATGAGGAGTTGGTTGAGGTACTTAATCCATCTCCTACATTCACCAGTAGGAGATCAAGAAACATCAAAGATAGAGTAGTACAAAGTCACTACCAACCTGTCTCCACTAGGACTTGGCTTAATCATAAACCACAGGGATCCTTTCTCTGTGGCAGATGCAAAGCTTGTGCTTTTATGTCCCCAACAAAAACTTTCACAGACACTAACAAACAAAATACATTTAATTTAAGATACGAGATTTTATTAATTGCAACAGCAGAGGGATTGTTTACCTTATTACATGTGCATGTGATAAGATGTACGTGGGTAAAACCTATCGACAACTTAAGGTGCGTGTTCTTGAACATCTGGGATTGATACGGAATAGCCACGATACACCCGTGGCAAGGCATGTTAATGGTATCCATCACGGAGATTGTAAAACACTACACTTTGCGGGCATTGAACAAATACCTCTAGGACCACGCAAAGGGGATTGGAATAAACAACTACTGCAAAAAGAATGCAAATGGATTTTCAATTTGAAGACGTTGAGCCCTATAGGGTTAAATGAAGGATTCATATATTCATCATTTATTTAGCAATACACTATATCCATATATTGGGAATCTAGTTACTGTCCCGGCACAGCTTATTCTAACAAAAGCCGCCGGTTGACCGGGGCTTACTCCGGCTGGCGCTATGACTAGACAGCGCGCCAGCCGCATCTCCTCTGTGCACCCCCTCTGCTCGCATGTCATTTTGCTGCCCCTTCCCGACCCCCTAGCTGCTCCTCCTGTGCCCCTCTGCTTCCCCGTACCCTCGCTTACCTCACTTCAAACTTCAGGGGTGTCGGGGAAGCCGGGGAAGCCGGGCGCGCACGTGACAGTGACGACAGTGACGCGCGGACAGGACGCGTCACCACGCTGCCCGCACGCATCCTGCCGTGCGGGTAATGTTAGAATAAGCTGTGTCGGCTGTGTAGAGAGTATATGGTAACACCTAGTAGGACCGTATTGACCTTAGGGGCGGACCACTCAGAGAGCCTTCATTTCTACACCCTAACATATCCATTACATAGAACGTTACTAATGACATATCTATATTAGCATGTCTCTTATGCGTATTTGCACTATTTCCACTCTGCTGTTGCAATTGAAATTCTACTAAATCTGTTCTTGCTTCCAGACCACTATATGTGGTTCTGTTTAAGCATTAACTGGTTCCTGTGATTAACACTATAGTGTGACGAGATGCATGTAGAAGTCTTAGGGCTTACACTATTCATTATTAATTAATCATAGTGCTGTACTGAACGCTATGTATGTAGTTTCTGATTATAATCAGAATATGCGGGACCTAACCAATGGGGTTACTCACCTGTTATGTATACGCCCCCTATCCCGCCCCCAGGAGGGTATAAAAACCATATTCATGAGAGTGCATTTACACTCCTCCCCCTTGAAGAAGCGCCGGGGAACGGTGCGAAACGATAGTTGGGTTGTTTGGGCGACGCATTCACTGATGACGTCTGCCGGTCTGGAGCAGTGACATAGTATGCCGGGCACAATTCAAACCGCAAGCAGACGCTGAGAGAACGGTTGTATTAACTCCATTTGGTTACTCTATCTCAGTACGATCATTGTGCATACTATATATACTTAAATATAGTGAGATATAGGCTCAGCCTGCACAAATGATAGTGCATATTGAGCACACGATCGTTACAAATGAGTCTGTTTAGCCACTAATGTTTCAGATACACAGTCTTGTATAAATTGTTACCTATGGCTGTACTTTGTATTTATGTATAGAATACACTGTGCATATTGAATACATTGTGTGTATATACTGAATACTGTGAGGGGTCATTAATTAGAAACAAGCTTGTGGAGCTGTAGACCTAATTGGCAGCAGACAGAGACACGGACCGGTAGATTGTAAGGGTTAAATACCCCCTACTATATCTATATGTGGTAATAATTGTTTGATATCCCTGTGTGATTGCGCTGTATGTTTCTTTTTTCTACCATATTGATTTGAACTTGCTCATACGTGATGTGAACAAACACATACTTAACTTGTGCATATATTTGCAATTGTTGAAACAAATATCCAGGCATACTTCAGTGTTTTCCTTTTAAAATGATTTTATTAGTATTTAAAATGAATATAAATATTTTTTCTAGAAGAGTTAGCATTGATTAATTAAAATGTTATTATTTTAGTTTTTTTAACCCTCTGGTATTTTGCATTACACTGGCGACACACTTTATTCGAGCTCGGCTAGTCCCACGAATTCGGGTATACCCGGGTGTATTGAGGTTTGTGACTGTTTTCTGCCCGAGTGCATTGAGTTATTTTCCAGGCAGGGATTGAAGCATTTTATTCCCGCTGGCTGCAATACTGCACAGTATATATATATATATACTGCATTACAATTCATGAATTTATGCCATCTGGTAGACACGCGAAGCATTGCCGCCTATTAAATCCTAATCATTATCATTTAACAGATCAGCCGCCCATCAGCCAGGCATGAACCCAGGCTGGGAAGGCAAATGCAACGGGGCTTGTCAGAGGTGAGGAGCGGCGCATTCCAGGTATCTGCCAGGTACATACTGGGTATTTGCTCGAATAAAGTGTGTCGCAGCAGTATATGGATGCTGGGACTAATCTGTTCATTCGTACAATGGCTGCGTGCAAATTAGTGGGAATTTTTTTGTAACCATTCTTGGTAATTTGTAATATAAGCCCTTCGCTGACCTAGAGGTCAGTCCTGGGAGTTTTAAGAAGGCCCAGTGGGAAGACCCCACATTAGCGGAAGCAAGGGGGAATATACGGGACCAGAATAGTACACCTGGCCAACAAGATAGGTCACTTGCCTACCCCTACTTCGAGGTAGAAAATGATCTAGTATATCGGGTTGATAGGAGGAAATCCATTATAAATAAACAAATGAAAAACAGAACAGATAAAGTGCGCAAATTACTAATTCTACTATTATACCCTTCAAAACCTTGTGTTAAATATAAAAAAATGTGTACAACCTCTATTGGTGGTCTGCAGCTATATTGATAGGGATAAGGACCCCCTAAGCAACTGAAACACAAAGAAAGACAACAGCGCAAATGCACATAGTGAAGTTTGTAAAAATATATAGTGTATATTAATAGGGTATTATATCTGCGTACATCAGATTAGTTGGTTTACAGCATTTCATGTGCAATACATGAGTTACCAGTCGTCGCACTGCCACCACCAGACCTCGGGGGTTCCCCTTCACAGTCTTTAAGACAAGCTGCCACGATAATGATGTGGAGCCTCCACTGCGGTGCTGTGTCCGGATCGATGTCCTTTCCCGATCACTGCCGTCACTACCGCTCACTCCTCAGGTCTGCCGCCGCCTGCAACTGCTTCCAGCACCTCAGATCACTGAGTTGGTTGGTTACGTGTCCCGTGGGGTTTTGCGACCGGCCGTAAAGGGACGCTTATAGCGTAAAGCGTGATGGTATCTTTACTCCAGCATACCGAGTGCAGCTACTACATACAATAAGTCCAATGGGGATGAACCACGCAGAATGTAGAAATACAGTTCTAGGAATATTAAAATTCTTTATCCAACGCGTTTCGAAGCGTGAGCTTCTTCTTCAGGGATAAATTTGTCTAAATTAAGAACATATTTATACCCTTGAACCGCCGCTGATAGGTCAAATTCAGAAGTGTATGAACCAATCTGTTCAGCACTATGCGGCATCCCACAGGTGTGGGTGTGATGAAGTAATTACTTCTTTGTATGCTCAAGTGAAATTAACCTCTTCAGCACTGGTTTAAGGATATAGTTACATTTTGAACACAACACATTTTTATTATACATATAACACAATAGACTTAAAATCACACTAGTAAAATTGCCAATGATTAAGGACTTTCAATGGCTCTGAAATAGAACAAACTGATGGTTAATAACACATATACAGTATAAAATTATAATTAATATGAATGGGTATCACAGATGTTGTCCAGGTCTTTACATAGGACTAAACACTTAACTCATAAAAGACAAAACCTATATAGTACCTAATGGGACATATTTATTAGTATAGACACCACAGGTCTATGTTCTCATTTAGACCTTTTGGACCTAAAGACTTGAGTTTGTGGATCCAGTATGTTTCTTGGACAGATATGTCTTTTATTCTGTCTCCTCCACATCTATTCTGAGGGATAGTTTTAATCCCTTTAAAGGTTAGGGATGAGGGGTCTTTGTTGTGATGGGTCGAAAAATGATGACTTACACTGTGAGTCTGTAGAGCATGCTTTATATTTCTCACATGTTCTTGAATGCGAGTTTTAAGACTGCGCTTTGTGCGGCCTATGTATTGCAGGCCGCATGGGCATTCCAATAAGTACACTATAAATCTTGTATTACAATTAATAAATTCTGTAATATTGTACACTTTTTGATCTATATTTGATTTAAATGTTTTGCGTTCAACATGAAGGAGTTTGCATATGCAGCATCTCCCACACGGGAAATTCCGTATTATATTATTGCTCATCCAAGATTGGACAGATTTATTATTTACAGATTTCCCAATGTCACTCGGGACTAATATATCCTTTAGGCTACGTGCCTTCCTGTAGATAAATTTGGGAGATGTGCTTATATGTCCACTTAGAATGGGATCTGTTGATATAATCCCCCAATGCTTTTTTATAACTCTTTCTATTTGTCTATGCATAGAATTATAGTTAGTGATGAATGGAACTACTATACGGTCTTCATTGACATTTGATGGACTTTTCTTTTTTGATATTAACATTTTAATACGATCCATTTTTCTAACTTTTTCTAGTTCCAACATAAGTTGTTTATAGTTGTATCCCCTTTCCAAAAATCTTAAGAACAGAAATTGGGCTTGTTGTTCAAAGTTAGCTTCATTGCTGCAGTTTCTCTTGATTCTCATAAACTGGCCTCCAGGTATGTTACTAATCCAAGATTTTTTATGATTACTGGAGGCCAGTAGGAGATTATTCGTATCCACCTTTTTGAAGAAGGTTGTAGTTGTTACCCCTTCTGCTTCAGAAGCTTTTAGATCTAGATCTAGATAGCTGACATTCTCCGTGTGTGTTACATGGGTGAATACCAAATTATGGTCATTATGGTTGATGTACTTCATAAATTGATCTATCGATTCTTCATCACCCTCCCACACACAGAGAATGTCATCTATATAGCGACGCCATATCACTATATTTTTTAAGAATGGATTCTCATGCCAGATGAAAGTTTCTTCCCAGTTCCCCATGTACAGGTTTGCGAAACTGGGGGCAAACCGTGTGCCCATTGCAGTTCCGCAAACCTGTAAGAAGGACTGGGAAAGAAAAAGAAAATAATTATGGCTTAGCACATATTTTATGGCTTGTATGATGAACCATCTATTTAGATCTGTAATCTTAGATTCTCGTCTCAGGTAGCCCTCAACTGCTGCAATACCCTTTACATGGGGAATGCTAGTGTACAGGGCTTGTACGTCACACGTTAGCCATCTGTACGACTTTTTCCATTCAAATTTCGCAAATAAGTTTAGTACCGCAGAGGAGTCCTTTAGATATGAAGGTAACTCCCCTACGATACTTTGCAGGAAATAATCCACATATTGGGATAAATTTGCAGTCAGTGAGGATATACCCGAGACTATGGGTCGACCTGGTGGGTTTCTAGAGATTTGTGCAGCTTTGGAAGGTGGTAAAACACCGGTATTTTTGGTGACTTGTTATATAGAAACCCATATTCTTTATCTGTTATTATTGTTAGGGATAATGCTTCATCTAGAAGTTCTTTGAGTGTATTTAGAAATGATGTTGTAGGATCTGAAGTCAGTTTCTTATAGAAGACAGGGTCACAAAGGAGTCGGTGTGCTTCCTGCTCATAAGTAGAGCGATCTTGTAGAACCACACCTCCTCCTTTGTCAGCCTGTCTAATGATAAGTTGGTTATTTTCCTGCAAGAATTTTAATGCAAGATTTTCAGCCTTAGACATATTCTGTTTAATGTTCCATTCTCTTGCACTATTATTAATATTATTTAGATCATTATAAACCATATCAAAAAAGGTATCCACATGGTTACCCTGAGATTGGTAGGGGTAAAACGTTGATTTGGGTCTTAAAGGGGGTGTGGATACATATCGATGCTTCATTAGCTGGTTCTAAATCTTGGATTATATCAACTGTAATATTGGTTTCTTTTTTTGATTTAATAAAGTGTCTTTTAAGTGTGATGTTTCTTATAAATTTATGGAGATCTTTAAAAAGTTGAAATGAATTTGCCCCGCTAGTCTTAGAAAAAGAGAGCCCCTTGCTTAGGACTCTTTTTTGGTCATCTGTAAGGATGAACGTTGAGAGATTAAAGATACCTCTGTCTAACGAGATTGGTTGATTCTTTAAAATTCTTTTCTTTTGGACCCTGGATCCTCCTCTCTTCCCTCTTCGGGCAATGGTCTTTTTAGCTTTGTCCCCGAGGTCACTTGTTTGTGATTCTCTATGGTTCTCGATTCTTTCTCTGGGGAGCCATGCCTCCTCCTTATTAGATCTAAAAAAAGAGATGGAGAAGAGGGAGACGGGGAGGATGCAGGACGACTCTCACGTATATGATCTGGTATAGGGAAAAGAGGAGGATCCAGGGTCCAAAAGAAAAGAATTCTAAGGAATCAACCTATCCCGATAGATAGAGGTATCTTTAATCTCTCAACATTTATCCTTACAGATGACCAAAAAAGAGTCCTAAGTAAGGAACTCTCTTTTTCTAAGACTAGCGGGGCAAATTCATTTCAACTTTTTAAAAATCTCCATAAATTTATAAGAAATATTACACTTAAAAGACACTTTATCAAATCAAAAATAGAAACTAATACTAGAGTCGATCCAATCCAAAATATAGAAATAGCTAATGAAGCAACGACATGTATCCACACCCCATTTAAGACTCAATCAACGTTTTACCCCTATCAATCTAAGGGTAACCATGTGGATACCTTTTTTGATATGGTTTACAAAGATCTAAACAATATTAATAGCAGTGCAAGAGAATGGAACATTAAACAGAACATGTCTAAGGCTGAAAATCTTGCATTAAAACTCTTGCAGGAAAACAACCAACTTATTATTAGACAGGCTGACAAGGGAGGAGGTGTGGTTCTACAAGATCGCTCTACTTATGAGCAGGAAGCACACCGACTCCTTTGTGACCCTGTCTTCTATAAGAAACTGACTTCAGATCCTACAACATCATTTCTAAATACACTCAAAGAACTTCTAGATGAAGCATTATCCCTAACAATAATAACAGATAAAGAATATGGGTTTTTATATAACAAGTCACCAAAAATACCGGTGTTTTTCTATAAAGCATAGAGATATGCTTAGGGATATTTTATCCTTCACATTATCACTAACATTTCTTACAGCTGTGTACAACAAAAGACAAGAATACCCAATGCTACATCCAATTTGACAACATACATAGTTAAATACTTCAATGTTAGTATTCTCATGAGTAAGGGTCATTTAATTAAACCCTTTGGCCAAAACGATATAAGCCTGCAGCCAAGTCACGGCATGACCAGTAAGCAGGTCCTAACACTACCTGTGAATATTCTCAGTGATCTCTGCTAGAGGTAGAATGACCTCAGTGGGTCTGTCCTGCACAGGAACATGAAAAAACCTGATACTTTAAAAGGGGTGTGGATTGTGCTGGGAGGAGGGGCCACTAACCTCCAAACAACTGATGCCAGTTGGGGAAATAATGCTGCAAATAAATCATTATCACTAACATTCGTTACTGCTGTGCTCTTTTACAGGAGAAAACATGGCTTAGCATTTCGTTATGAACTTTAGTGAATACAGCAGTGCCCTTAATGGGACGTTAAGTTACAGATTATTGAATCGGATACTAAGATTCCAAAATTAAGTCAGAAGTTCAACATAAATATCCGCAGAAACCTTCAAGTTCAAAGTTTGGATTTTTACTCCTGCAAAACTCTCCATCCTTACTTTTTTCTCTCTTTCAGAATTATATTATGGTAATTTAAGAAAAAAGTATGGAAAAAATTGGAATCATTATGTAAATAGTCAGTCTTCTAAAGTGAATGTAGACAGATAAATGGTAATAAAAAAAATATATAAATGTTTTTATTAGAATACATACAGTATAGTATTATATATACTGCCAACCATGTCTGCTGCAGCATATAGTATGCAAAGTATAACACTAGAAAATATTCTAAAAACATAAATATTAGGACTGTAAAAGTAAATATTAGAAGGACCTCATACTCTCAAAAACCTTAAAATTTAAGTGAGTCCGTTCAGATTCCTACAATTATATCAAACTATCGATTTTGATTTGAAAATCTAACTCTCCACTTCTAAATACTTTTCTAAAAGCATTTAAATGTGTCAGAGCATGTTTCCATGGCAACAGAACTACAGCACCAATATGCACGTTTAACTATAAACTGTAAATGATGAAGCTAGAATTGTATGTGTTTATGTCAAGCAGGGAATGGTATGTTTCTTTTCTAAGCTTTTGGGACTAGGCTGGAAAAATGTAGATGTATGTTTGGAAACTGAATGTTCATATTCTTGTTAATGTACTATGAATCCTAAGTGCTGCTACACTATTTCTTTTTCAGTTCTTTTCAAATGCAGGCACAAGGAATATAAGATATTCCCCCAATTTACCAAAGCACTCTTTCTATTTCTCTTTAATACAGGCTTTGTGAGATTCTGACGTGTATAGAATCATATGACATGTAAAAGTTCTGAGAAGTAGAGATCAAATGGGAGAAGAGTGGCAGTACATTTAGTTTGGAAAGAAGATGAATGAACTGAGGGAGAAGAACAAGGAATGTTTGAGTATCTATGCGTAACATGGTGTGTATATTCTGCCTATCTTTCCCACCCTGTTATGTAAGTCCTGCTAGCTGCAGGCTATAAAGGGTTAATTCTATGGGTTTATGCCCTCACCCATGCTCCTCTATGATGGACAGGAGTAAGGTGGTAATGAACTGTGTAAGCCTATCAGGAATAGGTATAAACTATGAGCCTGTCCCTTCTATCCTAATTAGGAGACTACCAAATTTAGGATTAGTCCTGTTCCTGCTCTGGAAGAGAGAGGAAGCAAAGTGCTGTCAGTCTCTCCTATGGCAGGAGGAACGTGCTCGCCCTCAGTCTTTGGACTGAGGGAACATCAGACTCAACCACAGTGTTGCCCAATACTACCAGGGTCAAAGCACCATCTAGAGGTATGGAACCTTTGAGAACTTGCATCGCTGTGAGAATATCTGCAGTGTATGCCATACAATAAAGATCCTGTTCAGAATATACCCCTGTCTGAGTATCCTTGGACAGGGGGAGAAAGAGTGCAATAGTGGGGGCTGACCTCCGAACTCCTTGGAGCCCACTATAGCTGGAGGCGCTATGCAACAATGAGAAGAACTAGTAGAGAAGAATCTAAGCCTGTCCTGATCTCCCACCATCGCAGATCAGCTCAGCTCTCCTGAACCTACAGGTATGCCTCAGCACCACACAGTAACAAAAGAGTGGATCTCCCAGAGGGGAGGGGTTGGGAACTGTGTTACATATGTAAGTGCAGTATGTGTGTCTGTCACCTCTTAAAATTCTTATATTTGAATGCATTTTTCGAGCATATTTGTTTTTTAAATACTGTGTTTTTTATTGTGTACAAGTACGGGTGGGAACTCTCACTCTTGTTTTGGTTCTAAAATTGTTTCATGTCTTGGTGTTGGACGTGGTTTTGTTTTTTAAAAGAAAGTGTGTTTTGGTTCTAGTTTTAACCCAAAACTCGTATGTTTGTTTTTTGATTTTTATCAAATTATGGAAAATACTAAAATAGCATAATTCAATATACAGTAACAATGCTTGAATAGGGTAAAATCCTCTTTGTCAGTGTTAATATTGTGTGCTCAGCTTCATCTCATGTCTGTAATTTGTAGGTCTGTTGTCCTTTCTATTTTTGTACAGTTCTATCTAGTGTAAGTATTTTAATGTATGTACTGTTGGTACAGTGTATGTTTCTCTGTTTTGTACTGTAGGTAATTTTTACCTATATGACTACCTGACTAGAGGAAATGACCAGATAAAAATAAAAATGTATATGCCACAAACAAGTACAGTATGTGTTGCTATGTTTTTGCTTAATCAGTATACAAACAGTACTGTGTGTATATATGAAAAACAAAACAAATAAAGTGCGCAAAATTACTATTTCTATTGTTTATACCCTTCACCACCTTTGTGTTAAATATAAAGAATTGTACAACCTCTAAATCGATTGGTGATCTGCAGCTATGTGATTAGGGATATAAACCCCTAGGCAACTGAAACACAAAAAAAGACAACAGCGCAAACGCCCATAGTGAAGTTTGTAAAAATATATGAATGTATATTATTAGGGTATTATATCTGCGTACATCAGATAGGTAGATTTACAGCATTTCATGTGCAATACATGAGTTATCAATCGTCGCACTGCCACCACCAGATCGCAGGAGTTCTCCTTCCCAGCCTCCAAGACAAGCTGCCACGATCATGATGTGGAGCCTCCACTGCGGTGCTGTGTCCTGATCGATATCCTTTCCTGATCACTGCCGTCACTCTCGCTCAATCCTCAGGTCTGCCGCCCGATCAGGACACAGCACCGCAGTGGAGGCTCCACATCACGATCGTGGCAGCTTGTCTTGGAGGCTGGGAAGGAGAACTCCTGAGGTCTGGTGGTGGCAGTGCGACGATTGGTAACTCATGTATTGCACATGAAATGCTGTAAATCTACCTATCTGATGTACGCAGATATAATACCCTAATAATATACATTCATATATTTTTACAAACTTCACTATGGGCGTTTGCGCTGTTGTCTTTTTTTGTGTTTCAGTTGTCTAGGGGTTTATATCCCTAATCACATAGCTGCAGATCACCAATCGATTTAGAGGTTGTATTATTCTTTATATTTAACACAAAGGTGGTGAAGGGTATAAACAATAGAAATAGTAATTTTGCGCACTTTGTTTGTTTTGTTTTTCCTGATCCTGCAAGTCCCCTCTCAGGGCCTTCACCTCTTCACGGTGCTTGCTCTGGGCTTGCGTCAGCGCCTCCTTCATCTTTTGGAGCTCTGCAGTTTTTGTCGCCAGTATCGATGCTGCTTCTGTTTTCCAGGCTTCTTTCTCCTTGGCATACTGACTCATGGAGATGGAGTTTCCTCTCTGCTTCTCCAGCTCTTGCTCCAGTCTCTGGACCTTCTCGCGCTCCCTCTCATATAGAGTCACCTGGCATCTAAGCTCCGCCTCCAGCGATACTCTGGTGACACGCAGTGTGGCCTTCAGCTCCTTATGCTGTTCTGTGGGGACATACTGGGTACTCAGCCATTCTCGTAGCACTCGCTGCTTCTCCTTGGCCGCTTGCAGACTTGCACGTAGCTCTTGCAGCTGTCTCTGCCATAGGTGCGCTGCTTGTGTGTGCTGCTCCAGGGAGACACGATGCATCCTCTCTGCATTCTGCAGTGCTTCCTGCACCTTTAGCTTTTCCTGGATCAATTGCTTCTCCACTTTCCCTGCTTGGTGAAGCTTCTTAGCACCTTTACTGATCTGGTCAGTCAAGTCTGAATTTTTCTGTCCCAGGCTTGTATTTGCTCTTTTTACATTTTCTAAACGAATAAGGATCTCTTCCTCAGAATCCTTCAATTCAGAGACCTCATGGCGTGAGAGTTCCAGCTCTGTTTTGAGCGCGCGAGCCTCTTGCTGTGAAACTTCTAAGTCTTTGATGAAGTTCTGCACATATCTCTGGGACATCTCATAGCATAGTCTCCAGTCAGGACTTGTTCTCTCTGGGTCGCTCGGCTCTCTGCACATGGTGGTAGCGGCAGCCTCTGTCATCTCTAGGCGTGTCGTCGTTCCCGTTACTATTGCGCCAAACGCTCTGGGCTGTAACTTCTGCTTTAAGGTAGCATTACTGGGCAACCATTCTCTCTCATCATCACCGTCATCATCATCATAGTCGTCATCATCATCCTGCCTGAAGGGACAGTCTTTGGTATGGTTCAGCTTTTCACACCATAAACATCTCTGGTGCGGCTCCTTTTGTGGGATCACGCCAGGATACCCATTCCTGAAAGGACATTGTTTCCTCCATTTTCTACCTTCAGATGTGTTCTTCACCTTGAACTACTGGAGGCGCTATTTTATTTACACACAGCACTTGCTAGCTGCAAATTCACTCGCTTCAGCAAAAAGCATCAACTTAACATACAGCACTGCAATCCTTTTCATAACCGACCGGCAGACTTTACACTTTCTTCAGAAGAATTTTTTTTTTCTGCTTGAGTTCAGCACCTTAACATATCTTCTGACCTCTGGGTGCTATTGCATCCATACTTCACACATTCTCTGTGCATGCTGTAAGCACAACTGATCACTCATAGTGGGACAGGCTTTGTTTGCTTTTTACTTCAGTTGGGTGGCCATTTTAAATCCCCGCATTTATCTTCAAACCCACATTTTCCGCTGCTTGGTGCCTTAGGGACTGCCCGCATTCTCCACCATATTGTGATGCCGACACCACATTGCAGTCCCTTTTATCCCAAATGAGGCAGGAAACGCTGTATGTCTTTATACTTGGGGTTTATTTACAGGGATAAATAATACGAATAGGCCCACCGGCCCTTTAAGAAAAAACAAATAAAATCAAATCCTATTTCCATTAGGAAAACTAACTGACTTCTCAGGCCCTTACTATCAGGGCTGCCAGCTAAGCCAGTTGTCAGCCCAAAACATGCCCTGGCATAAGCAACAAGGTAACAGCAGTCTTTGTAAACAATAGAAAGGGTTGTGCTTATCTTAGTCCATCTGGAGATGTCCCTGCTTCAGCACAGTCTATCGTCCTTCCTTCTTCTCTTTGGGATTACACCCCACGGGAGCTCAGGGAAACTCCTGTGTTCCTCTGTAACCAGCCGTCACTGCTTCAGCACAGCTCTCTCAGCAGTGTCTCTCAGCCTTCTTTAGCCCGCTCCTGGTAGCTGGGGAGCTCCTCTGTCTCCCCCCTTCTCTGGGGAAAACTGTCTCTCTGTGCCTTGCTGCTTCCAGCCTTTTAAACCACTTCCTGACTATTCAGAACAGGTTGATTAGCTTCATTAGTTATCACCTGAATAGCCATTACAAGGAGGATTAAATTAACTCTCCGTGGTGAAAAAGTTCAATAGCTGCCCCATTCAGCCCCTAGAGGACAGCGATGGCACCACAGTATGTATGTATGTATGTATGTATGTATGTATGTATGTATGTATGTATGTATGTATGAATTTATGTCTTTATTTATATCGCGCCATTAATGTACATAGCGCTTCACAGCAGTAATACACGTGGTAATCTGTGTTTCCCACGGGGCGTGCAGCCATTTGTGAGAGTCCAGGAGTAGAAGATAAGTTGACAGCGCACAGCCACAGAGAGTCAGGAAACTGATTTATTCAATGTAAATATAAATCTGCTTTTCCATTATTTTGACCCTGGTTCTCTATGGCTGTGCGCTGTCATCTTTCCTTCTACGCCTGTATACTGAAGCATCGAACAACATTCTATTTGATTGCTCTGTTAAATTGATTGAATTCATTACTTCTCGCAAGCAGAGAGAGGGGATCGATAAGGAGAAACAGATAAGTGCTTTGTGAGAGAAATTGTGTGAGCTTTAAGGTCATACAGCACAAGGCTTCGTTCATTTCAGCACAAAGTTACATGTCAAAAAGGACAGGTCACCAGGGGCAGCCACACGCCTTCACAATGCACAGGCTTATCACCGATGTGGCTTCATCGGATCAGGCTGAGGAGATTATATCAGGGCTCCTGTTTCAAATACAGTAATAGTTACAGGCTGGCCTTTTTTTAGCACAGTCATATACTATTAGTGTCACATTGTGTTTAGTATCCCCAGCTGATCGCAGCATTTTGATTGTACACTCTGTCAGTCTCGTGGCTAATTTAGCCCAGTATCAGGTATTTCATTAAGTGTTATACAGTATATGAGGGGTTTGGCAATGTGTTGCCCTACATGTATAATATACCTGATATATATGAGACAATTTCTTCTGTTCTGGTCACCACCTACCATACTTTTAAACACACTTCCTTTTTTACCCCACACTCCCTGATGTTGTTCCCTTTTGTATATAATAAAACGTTTTTGTTTTGCGTTGCGTAGCACTGGGCTATTGGCCTGGGACATATTGTGTAGTCCCTTTAAGTTTATTCTCTCTTGAGTGCAATTCTGGGTTTCTTGTCCTACTGGGGGCTCCTACCCCATCTGGATTTTTTTGTGTTTATGCTAGTTCTACCCTATGCACAATCAGATAACTATATTATAACCTGAATAGTTTGGAGAGCGATAAGCATCTGTGTGTTTCTATGGCTTTTTTTTAGCTACATTTCAATGAAACATAACATTGACCTAACTAGCGGATTCTGCACAGTAGTTACTATTAATTTTTTGAACATGTGTGATTATATAAAATTGGTCAATGATTCAAATGAATGTGCATTATATAATAATAATACTGTAATAATAATCTAAATATTTCGTGTTTTTTGGTTAACACATGGGATAATTGAGATTTATTTTGTTTTTACGTGATCTTTTTGCTATTTGGCCATTCAAAATATGCATTTAACAACGAAATAATGTATTAGATTTTTTTAATCTTAGATCATGGCTTGACTGTATTCTGATATAAATATGTTATTCATATAATATTTAAGTGGGGATATCGGTTACACAGTCCCACATATGATTACACATAGTATGTGTGTATATGTACATGTATATGTACATGTATATGTACATGTACAGTGAAGCGTAGGAGAAATGGGAACAATCCCCTAACTGGTGCTACAAAATATCACAGCATGGAGAGAGACAATGAACAGGCCCGGGACTCATATGTAGTATAACAATAATCCATCCGAGTAGCTCAAGGCCGTGTGTACCATGAAGAATCTAGCTCACTAATAAGCCCCATAAGATAAGGCCAAAGGCAGGAGAAAGGACTGTACTACCGAGGATAAGTAGTGTGTGAAACCGCTCTCACCCTGAACTGGAGCGTACGTCCCTATCCGGCGGTCTAGGCGGCTGGAGCAGATAGAAAACATACACTGGCCGCCGGAGAAAGGTTCGTGAGAACAAATAATGAATGAAACTCCGTGTAGGAGCCAGCTGAGCCCAGCGAGGCGTGCTGCAGTCCCGGCGAGGCGTGCTTCAGTCCCGGCGAGGCGTGCTGCAGTCCCGGCGAGCGGCGTGCTTCAGTCCGGCGAGGCGTGTTGCTTCAGTCCCGCGTGCGCAGGGCGTGCTTCAGTCCCGGCGAGGCGTTGCTTCAGTCCGCGGCGTCGAGGCGTGCTTCCAGTCCCGGCGAGGCGTGCTTCGTCCCGGGAGGCGTGCTTCAGTCCCGCGAGGCGGTGCTTCAGTCCGGCGAGGCGTGCTTCCAGTCCCGGCGAGGCGTGCTTCAGCTCCGGCGAGGCGTGCTTCAGTCCGGCGAGGCGTGCTTCAGTCCCGGCGAGGCGTGCTTCAGTCCCGCGAGGCGTTGTTCAGTACCGGCGAGGCGCTGTCAGTACCGGCGAGGCGTGCTTCAGTCCCGGCGAGGCGTTGCTTCAGTCCGCGAGGGCGTGCTTCAGTCCCGGCGAGGCGTGCTTCAGTCCCGGCGAGGCGTTTGCTAATTCCCAGCGAGGCGTGCTTCAGTCCCGGGAGGCGTGGCTTCAGTCAGCGGCGAGAAGTGCTTCAGTCCCGGCGAGGCGTGCTTCAGTCCCGGCGAGGCGTGCTTCAGTCCCGGCGAGGCGTGCTTCCAGTCCCGGCGAGCGTCTTCAGTCCCGGCGAGGCGTGCTTCAGTCCCCGGGGAGGCGTGTGCTTCAGTCCCGGCGAGGCGGTGCAGTCCCGGCGAGGCGTGTTCAGTCCCGGCGAGGCGTGCTTCAGTCCCGGCGAGGCGTGCTTCAGTCCCGGCGAGCGTGCTTCAGTCCGAGGGAGGGTGCTTCAGTCGGGAGGCGGCTTCAGTCCGGCGAGGCGTTTGCTTCAGTCACCGGCGAGGCGTGCTTTTCGGGAGGCGTGTTCAGTCCCGGCGAGGCGTGCTTCAGTCCGGCGCAGGCGTGCTTCAGTCCCGGCGAGGGGGTGCCTTCAGTCCTGGCGAGGGCGTGCTTCAGTCCCGGCGAGGCGTGCTTCAGTCCCGGCGAGGCGGCTTCGTCACGGAGGCGTGTTCGGTCCCGGACGAGGCGTGCTTCAGTCCGGCGAGGCGTGTGTGTTCAGTCCGGGAGGGTGCTTCAGTCCCGGCGAGGCGTGTTCAGTCCGGGAGGCGTGATTAGTACCTGCGAGGCGTCTCAGTCCCGGCGAGGGTGCATTAGTCCCGGCGAGGCGTGCTTCAGTCCCGGCGAGGCGGTGTTCAGTCCCGGCGAGGCGTGCTTCAGTACCGGCGAGGCGTGCTTCAGTACCGGCGAGGAGCGCTTCAGTCCCGGCGAGGCGCGCTTCAGTCCCGGGAGGCGCGCTTCAGTCCAGCGCGTCATCCGGCGAGGCGTGCTTCAGTACCGGCGAGGCGTGCTTCAGTCCCGGCGAGGCGTGCTTCAGTCCGGGAGGCAGGGCTTCAGTCCCGGCGAGGCGTGCTTCAGTCCCGGCGAGGCGTGCTTCAGTCCCGGGGCTGCTTCAGTACGGCGAGGCGTGCTTCAGTCCCGGCGAGGCGTGCTTCAGTCCCGGCGAGGCGTGCTATTGCATTAGTCCGGCGAGGGCGTGCTTCGTCCCGGCGAGGCGTGCTTCAGTCCGCGCGAGGCGTGCTTCAGTCCGGCGAGGAGTGCTTCAGTCCCGGCGAGGCGTGCTTCAGTCCCGGCGAGGCGTGCTTCCAGTCCGGCGAGGGCGTGCTTCAGTCCCGGCGAGGCGTGCTTCGTCCGGCGGGTGTTCAGTCCCGGCGAGGTGCTTCAGTCCCGGCGAGGCGTTGCTTCAGTCCGGGCGAGGCGTGCTTCAGTCCCGGCGAGGCGTGCTTCAGTCCGGAGGGAGTGTCGTCCGGGAGGCGTTGTTCAGTCCGGCGGAGGCGTGCTTCAGTCCCGGCGAGGCGTTGCTTCAGTCCCGGGGAGGAGTTGTTTCAGTCCGGAGAGGCGTGCTTCAGTCCCGGCGAGGCGTGTTCAGTCCCGGCGAAGGGTGCTTCAGTCCCGGCGAGGCGTGCTTCATCCCGGCGAGGCTGTGCTTCAGTCCCGGCGAGGAGTGCTACAGTCCCGGCGAGCGTGCTTCAGTCCCGGCGAGGCGTGCTTCCAGTACGGCGAGGCGTGCTTCAGCAGGCGAGGCGTGCTTCAGTTCGGAGGCGTGCGTCAGTCCTGGGAGGCGTTGTTCAGTCACGGCCGCAGGCGTGCTTCAGTCCCGGCGGCGGCGTGCTTCAGTCCCGGCGAGGCGTGCTTCAGTCCCGGCGAGGCGTGCTTCAGTCCGGCGAGGCGTGCTTCAGTACGGCGAGGCGTGGTTGAGGTCCCGGCGAGGCGTGCTTCAGTTCCCGGCGAGGCGTGCTTCAGTCCCGGCGAGGCGTTGCTCAGTCCCGGCGAGGCGTGCTTCAGTCCCGGCGAGGCGTGCTTCGTCCAGCGGCGTGCTCAGTCCCGGCGAGGCGTGCTTCAGTCCCGGCCGAGGCGTGCTTCAGTCCCGGCGAGGCGTGCTTCGTCCCGCGCGAGGCGTGCTTAGTCCCGGCGAGGCGTGCTTAGTCCCCGCGGAGGCGTGCTTCAGTCCGCGGAGGCGTGCTTCAGTCCCGGCGAGGGCGTGCTCAGTCCCGGCGAGGCGTGCTTCAGTCCCGGGCGAGGCGTGCTTCAGTCCCGGGGCGTGCTTCAGTCAGCGAGGCGTGCTTCAGTCCCGGCGGAGGTGCTTCAGTCCCGGCGAGGCGTGATCAGTCCCGGCGAGGCGTGCTTCAGTCCGGGAGGCGTGCTTTCAGGTCCCGGCGAGGCGTGCTTAGTCCCGGCGAGGTATCCGGAGGTGCTTCAGTCCGGCGAGCGGTGCTTCAGTCCGGGGAGGCGTGCTTCAGTCCCGGCGAGGAGTGCTTCAGTCCGGCGAGGCGTGCTTCAGTCCCGCGAGGCGTGCTTCAGTCCCCGGCGAGGCGTGCTTCAGTCCCGGCGAGGGTGCTTCAGTCGGCGGGGGTTCAGTCCGGCGAAGGCGTGCTTCAGTCCCGGCGAGCGTGGCGTTGCTTCAGTCCCGGCGAGGCGTGCTTCAGTTCGGCGAGGGTGCTTCAGTCCCGGCGAGGCGTGCTTCAGTCCCGGCGAGGCGTGCTTCAGTCCGGCGAGGCGTGCTTCAGTCCCGGCGAGGCGTGCTTCAGTCCCGGGAGGCGTGCTTCAGTCCCGCGCGGAGTGTGCGTGCTTCAGTCCCGGCGAGGCGTGCTTCGTAGTCCGGCGAGGCGTGCTTCAGTCCCGGCGAGGGTGCTTCAGTCCGGGAGGCGTGCTCCGGTAGGCATGCTTCAGTCCCGGCGAGGCGTGCTTCAGTCCGGGAGGGTGCTTCAGTCCCGGAGGCGTGTTCAGTCGGCGAGGCGGTTGTTCAGTCCCGGCGAGGCGTGCTTCAGTCCCGGCGAGGAGTGCTTCAGTCCCGGCGAGGCGTGCTTCAGTCCGGCGAGGCGTGCTTCAGTCCGGCGAGGCGTGTTCAGTCGGCGAGGCGTTGCTTCAGTCCGGCGAGGGCTGCTTCAGTCCCGGCGAGGCGTGCTTCAGTCTCCCGGCGAGGCGTTGCTTCAGTCCCGGCGAGGCGTGCTTCAGTGTCCCGGAGAGGCGTGCTTCAGTCCCGGCGAGGCGTGCTTCAGCTGAGCTGTTCAGTCCGGCGAGGCGTGCTTCAGTCCCGGCGAGGCGTGCTTCAGTCCAGCGACGAGGCGTGCTTCAGTCCCGGCGAGGCGTGCTTCAGTCCGGCCGAGGCGTCAGTCCCGCGAGGGAGTGCTTTCAGTCCGGCGAGGCGTGCTTCAGTCCCGGCGAGGCGTTGCTTCAGTCCCGGAGGCGTGCTTCAGTACCGCGAGGCGTTGCTTCAGTCCACGCGAGGCGTGCCGTACAGGCGGTGCTTCAGTCCCGGCGAGGAGTGCTTCAGTATCCGGCGAGGCGTGCTTCGCCGGGAGGCGGGTGCTTCAGTCCGGCGAGGCGTGCTTCAGTCCCGGCGAGAGTGCGTGCTTCAGTCCCGTGGAGGGTGCTTCAGTCCCGGCGAGGCGTGCTTCAGTCCAGGCGAGGCGTGCTCAGGTCCCGGCGAGGGTGGATTTCAGTCCCGGCGAGGCGTGCTTCAGTCCCGAGCGAGGCGTGCTTCAGTCCCGCGAGGCGGCTTCAGTCCGGCGAGGCGTGCTTCAGGCCCGAGGGAGGATTCAGTCGGCGAGGCGGCTTCAGCCCCGGGCGAGGAGTGCTCAGTCGGCGAGGCGTGATTCAGTCCGGCGAGGCGTGCTCAGTCCCGGCGGAGGAGTGCTTCAGTTCCCGGCGAGGCGTTGCTTCAGTCCCGGGAGGCGTGCTTCAGTCCGGCGAGGCGTGTGCTTCAGTCGCGAGGAGTGCTTCAGTCTGGGGCGGTTTCAGTCCCGGCGAGGCGTGCTCAGTCCCGGCGAGGCGTTGCTTCAGTCCCGGAGGAGGCGTTTGTTTCAGTCCCGGCGAGGCGGCTTACAGTCCCGGCGAGGCGTGCTTCAGTCCCGGAGAGGCGTTTGTGATTCAGTCCCGGGAGGCGTGCTTCAGTCCCGGCGAGGCGTGCTTCAGTCCCGGCGAGGCGTGCTTCAAGTCCGGCGAGGCGGTGCTTCAGTCCCGGCGGAGGCGTGCTTCAGTCCGGGGCGCGGGCAGGCGTGCTTTCAGTCGGCGAGGCGTGCTGTAGTCCCGGCGAGGCGTCTGAGTCCGCGCGAGGCGTGCTTCAGTCCCGGGCGTGTTCAGGGCCGGGAGGCGTGCTTCAGTCCCAGGCCCCGAGGCGTGCTTCAGTCCCGGCGAGGCGTTGCTTGAGTACCGGCGAGGCGTGCTAGTCCGGGAGGCGTGCTTAGTCCGGAGCGAGCGGCTTGAGTCCCGGCGAGGAGTGCTTACAGTCCGGGCGAGGCGTGCTTCAGTCCCGGCGAGGGTGACCGTCCCGGCGAGGCGTGCTTCAGTCCCGGCGAGGCGGGCTTCAGGTCCGCGAGGCGTTGCTCAGTCCCGGCGAGGCGTGGTTCAGTCCCGGCGAGGGTGCTTACAGTATCGGCGAGGCGTGCTTCAGTCCCGGCGAGGCGTGCTTCAGTCCGGCGGAGCGTGGTTATCCCGGTGAGGCGTTGCTTCAGTCCGGGAGGCGTGCTTTCAGTCCAGGCGAGGGTGCTTCAGTCCGGCGAGGCGTTGCTTCAGTCCCGGCGTCCGCGGTGCTTCAGTCCCGGCGAGGCGTGCTTCAGTCGGCGAGGCGTGCTCAGTCCCGGCGAGGCGTGCTTCAGGTCGGGAGGCGTGCTTCAGTATCGGCGGGAGTGCTTCAGCCCGGCGAGGCGTGCTTCAGTCCGGCGAGGCGTGCTTCAGTCCGGCGAGGCGTTGCTTCAGTCCCGGCGAGGCGTGCTTCAGTCACGGCGAGGCGTGCTATATTCCGGTGAGGCAGCTTCAGTCCCGCAGAGGCGTGATTCAGTCCCGGCGAGGCGTGCTTCAGTCCCGGCGAGGCAGTTGCTTCGTCCAGGCGAGGCGTGCTTCAGTCCCGGCGAGGCGTGCTTCAGTCACCGGCGAGGCGTGCTTCGCACCGGCGAGGCGTGCTTCAGTCCGGCGAGCGTGCTTCAGTCCAGCGAGGCTTGCTTCAGTCGGGAGGCGTGCTTCAGTACCGGCGAGGCGTGTTCAGTACCGGGAGGGTGCTTCAGTCCCGGCGAGGCGTGCTTAGTCCCGGCGAGGCGTGCTTCAGTCCGGCGAGGCGTGCTCAGTCCGGCGAGGCGTGTTCAGTCCCGGCGAGGCGTGCTTCAGTCCCGGCGAGGCGTTCTTCAGTCTGGGAGGCGTGTGTTCAGTCCCGGCGAGGCGTGCTTCAGTCCGGCGAGGGTCAGTCCGAGGTCAGTCCGCGAGGTGCTTCAGTCGCGCGAGGCGTGCTTCAGTCCCGGCGAGGCGTGCTTCAGTCCCGGCGAGGCGTGCTTCAGTCCCGGCGAGGCGTGCTTCAGTCCCGGCGAGGCGTGCTTCAGTCCCGGCGAGGCGTGCTTCAGTCCCGGCGAGGCGTGCTTCAGTCCCGCGAGGGTGCTTCAGTCCCGGCGAGGCGTGATTCAGTACCGGCGAGGCGTGCTTCAGTCCTGGAGGGCGTTGTTCAGTCCCGGCGAGGGGTCTTCAGTCCCGGCGAGGCGGCTGTTCAGTCCGGCGAGGGCGTGCTTCAGTCCCGGCGAGGCGTGCTTCAGTCCCGGCGAGGCGTGCTTCAGTCCCGGCGAGGCGTGCTTGGCCCGGCGAGGCGTGCTTGAGTCCCGGCGAGGCGTTGCTTGGGTCCGGCGAGGCGTGCTGGTCCCGGCGAGCGTGCTTGTGAGTCCCGGCGAGGTGCTTCAGTCCGGCGAGGGCGTTGCAGTCCCTGCGGGCGTGCTTCAGTCCCTGGAGGCGTGCTTCAGTCCGGCGAGGCGTGCTTTCAGTCCCGGCGAGGCGTGACCTTCGTCCCGGCGAGGCGTGTATTATTCCCGGCGAGGGTGGCTTCAGTCCGGTGAGGGTGATATATTACCGGCGAGGCGGCTGCTTCAGTCCCGGCGAGGCGTGCTTCAGTCCGGCGAGGCGTGCTCAGTCGGCGGGAGCTTGCTTCGTCCCGGCGAGGCGTTGCTTCAGTTCCGGCGAGGCGTGCATTAGTCCCGGCGAGGCGTGCTTCTGCTCCCGGCGGAGGCGTGTTCTGTCCCGGCGAGGAGTGCTTTCAGTCCCGCAGACGAGCGTGCTTCAGTCCCGGAGAGGCGTGCTTTTCAGTCCACGGAGAGGCGTGCTTCAGTCCCGGCCGAGGGCGTGCTTCAGTCCCGGCGAGGGCGTTCTTCAGGCCGGAGGGGGTTTGGTGTTCAGTCCCGGCGAGGCGTGCTTCAGTCCCGGCGAGGCGTGATTCAGTCCCGGCGAGGGCGGTGCTTCAGTCCCGGCGAGGGCGTGCTTCAGTCCCGGCGAGGGTGCTTCAGTCCCGGGAGGGTGCTTCAGTCCCGGGAGGCGTGCTTCAGTCCCGGGAGGCGTGCTTCAGTCCGGAGGCGTTTGATTCCAGTCCCGGCGAGGGTTGTGCTCAAGGTGGCGTGACTCAGTCCCGGCGAGGCGTGGTTCAGTCCCGGGGAGAGGCGTGCTTCAGTCACGGGGAGGCGTGAGCCTTCAGTCCCGGCGGGCGTGCTTCAGTCCCGCGAGGCGTGCTTCAGTCCCGGCGAGGCGTGCTTCAGTCCCGGCGAGGCGTGCTTCAGTCCCGGGGAGGCGTGCTTCAGTCCCGGGGAGGCGTGCTTCAGTCCCGGCGAGGCGTGCTTCAGTCCCGGGGAGGCGTGCTTCAGTCCCAGCGAGGCGTGCTTCAGTCCCGGGGAGGCGTGCTTCAGTCCCGGGAGGCGTGCTTCAGTCCGGGGGTAAGTATCGGGTGTAGGGCTGATGACTGCAGAGAATAGGGCTGGAGGCAGATGTCCAATAAAAAGTGTCATTAATCCTTGTGTTTTATTGTATATATATATATATATATATGTGTATGTATGGGTCTATTCATGCATTTGTATGTGTTCATGGGTATATATGCGTATACTTAATTATTAATGTTTATTATTCTTCATTATGTTTATATATTCTTTTATTATATGTCTGACTTGTGGTATGTTCACTTCTTTATTGGCTGTTGATACCTTCTTAGTGTATATGTATATTCTTTTACATATTCACTTCAAATCAATTCTATTATTTTGCTTCAACATCCAACACTTAGAAGTTTTGTAACTTCCCTTTTTATTAGTTTGTATTACACATTGATACTATATTTTAACATTGTATCTATTTCACTGTATTATTCTGACACTAGGGGGCACTGTTTCACCTGTATATTTGAGTTTGTCTCTACCTTGTATTTATAATTTTTTCATTATTATATATGTCATTATTATCTATTACTTCTTTTATTAATACCTTTTTTTTAATCTTTTTTTAGATTTTCAATTATGCCTTTTTGTCCTTTTTTTGCTTGTGTTTTTATATACTTTTGTTATTTTATCTTATATATTTACTTTAGTTTATTTTGTTATTTCGTTTTTTTTATGTCTTTTAATGCTTCGTCATTTTTTGTTTATGCTTGATTTGAATATTAGACTTACTTCTCTATTTATTTATTCTTTTTGTCCTGTCTGTTTTCACCCTTTATGCAACTAACCTCTTGGCTCTGTGATTTGTCCCATTTGAGTCTCCGTAGTCCATCATCCGGCTTGTAACAGCTGTGACTCAGGTGAAATTGATGCAGCCACCCCTGCACCGTGGGGTTAGTTTGCTACTTAAGGAGGTCTTTTCACAAGTGAGGTTACTCTTTGAAAAAACGCCCGCCGGGCGAGAAACTTGTCAGAGGACCCTGTATTTTTTGTTTTGATGCTTTAATAAACACTATATATATATATATATATATATATATATATCACTAACATGGTGGCCCAAGAGTTTTCAACAATGCCTATGACTCGTGGACCACGTAATCCTACTAACGTAATGTGGTAATGTGGTAATGTGGTAATGTGGTAATGTGGTAATGTGGTAATGTGGTGCTGTGGTAATGTGGTGCTGTGGTACAAGGCCTTGTATGAGAAGGAGACCGATCGTCAATTAAGAGACATAGGTTGTTATAAGGTACTCCCCAATGACCCCACAACGAGGTTTAAATCACAACTTGATATTATTATCAAGGATGCAGTTGTGCATTGGGATTATCACCTTAAAATAAAGTGAGGGGCTTATTTCAAAACGTCCAGTGGTCCAAACATTCTACATGTTGCCGACGGTCCATAATGCCATTGCACTCCGCCCCATAGCGTCAGGCATAAGAGGGCTGTTTGAGCCCGTTTGCCGTTTCCTTGATCACTTTTGTAGGCCATATGTAGAAACCCTTTCCTCTCATCTTAGGTGCACTATGGATCTTTTACTCAGTCTGGGCTAGATTGCCCTGGACAGGGGTACCGTGCTTGTCACCTGTGATGTCGAATATTTATATACCAGCATTTATCACAGTGATGGTATTCGGGTGGCATGTTACCTCCTGACCGGGGGCAATCTGGCTGTAGATCTGGTTTAAGTTTTGATTTAGTTTTATTTATTTTAACACATAATTATTTTGTTTTTAAGTGTCAATTTTATTTGCAGATCAGGTGCGCTACATGCGCGCCCTCCTATGCCAATTTCTTTTTGGGACACTTGGAGCGGGAGGTGGTATTCTAGGAGGACCTCAATCCTGGAGTGGGGCATGTCCTGATATGGTTGAGGTTCATATATGATGTCTTTATACTCTGTGATGGGTCATCTTTGGCTCTCAAGAAGTTCATCGAGAGCCACAACCATCGCCAATTTAACATCAAATTGACCAGCACCATTAGCCCTGAAAGTGTTGACTTCCTGGACGAAAGAATTCTTATAGATCAAGATGGAGTTATCCATCGGAAAATAACAGCAACAAATAAAATACTCCATGCATCAAGTACACACCACGCATCAAATTAAGGGGATACCGGTGGGAGAATTCTTACATCTTAAAGGAACTGTTCTAGCAACCACACTTTCAACATTAGGGCTAATGAAATGGCTTCTCGATTCCAGGATCGAGGCTATAGCAAAGCAGTCATCAAAAGAGGCAGAACAAACAGCAATGCAAGATCTCGTACTTCCCTTCTGGCGGCCGGTGGGGAGGACAGAATCACAAGTCATGAGAATAAAACAATACGTTTTATTGGAACATTTGATCGAAACTTGGAAGAAATTAAAAAATGCAAATACAGAAATATTGGCATATACTCACCTCAGATCAAGATCTCAAAAAAGTACTAGGTGAGAGGGTCAATATGGTAAGCCACAGAGCACCCAAATTGGGTGACAAATTAGTGAACAGTCACTACAACTTCAGAATGCCTTCTACCTTTTTGTCAAGAGATGTCAGTACAGGCTTCTCTTTATGCCGTTCGTGTTCGGCTTGCCAACATATGAAAAAGAGCTCAGAGTTTTTTGGCTCTAAGGGTGAGACCAGATATGAGATAAGATCAAAACTGAATTGTAAATCTAAAGCGGTAGTGTACTACCTTACCTGCTCGTGTCCTATGGTTTATATAGGCATGACGACACGTGAACTTAGGTTTCATGTCCTGGAACACGTGCGGAATATCAAAAATATCAAACGAGACCTGCAGGTGGGTCGTAAACTAACCACGGTCGCAAGACACTTTAAACTGTGACACGAGTTTGATTCCAGTGTTTTGAAAGCTTTTGCGATCGACCAAGTGTCCCTAGGAATCGGTGGCGTGACCTGGATAGGTTACTTTTAGAACGTGAATGCCGGTGGATAATTAAATTGGGCACACTATTACCAAACGGATTGAATGAATATATGGGCTTTGCAGTGTTTTTATGAGTGCTCTATGTAGCGATTTATGTTTGTACAGTACGTTGTAATATCTATTAACCGAACTGGCTAAGCCTATATTTCTTGCGGGGTGATAATGTATATTTTATAGGGGGTACTCTATATTGATTTATAAAGTTGATTTGTAATAATCTAGCTATTCTTTTTTTGCCCCATATACGTTGGCTGAATGCCTGGAATGTGGTCAGATGGCAGTTCCTGAAGTAAATGCAGGAAGTCTGGACACATACGTTATTTCTCATTGTGCTGTCTCAGCATTTCAGTTCTCAATATTTTAAGTCAGAATATATGACTTCTGTTAAGAGACAGACTATTGTGACTTGTAGATAAGGAGTTAATGCCAAAATATGGGAAGTAAGTTTCTGCACGTATACTTGTTCATTTGCTTGACTATAAAACCTGACTGTAACAAAGAATAAACTAGGAGAAGTATTTGACAAAGCTGTGTCTGACTCGTTTACTTGAGCGCTCGTTCTTTTCCTGTCCAGCACCTTAGAGGGTCGTGACCTCTCGAGAGGATCTTCCGAGTTGAAGGGGACGGTCCAGACTAATGTTGGAGTATAGGACTGTTATGCCGGTGCTGCCTGCAGACCAGACCCGTCCCCTGTGCTGAGGTGGGACATAGGGATACACGCACCCGCAGCAAAGGGAGCGTGTCCGGAGTGTGGTGTTATTGTTGCCAGGCCAGGTATAGTAGTGAAGATAATACTTGCTGGTACCGGTAGTAGAGAAGGAGTAGTTATTGCCGTTGCCAAGGTCAGGGATGCCAGAAGTCACGAAGTCCAAGTAGAGCCAAAGTCGAGAGCCAGAGGGGGTAGTCGTCCAATCCGCGTCAATACCTGAGGAGTCACTGAGAGAATAGTGAAATGCTTCCATACAGAACTATGTCGAGCGACGAGTGATGGGAAGCACAGGCATAATAAAGCTGGGCAGGCCAATGGGAAAAGGAGGCAGGCCTGGAGGACTGCAAGGAGTCCTCCCTGATAGGAGAGAGGTGTTACAGCCCAGCTGAGTGTAATCATTGATTTGCCTTGAACTGTGTGATGCTTGGGGGTGACGCCTCGCTGCAGAAGCAGTGGTTAAAAGTGCTCTGTTAGGCGTGTGCTCTGTAAACTGAGAATGCATGCCCATAACGTCTGGGGCTGGCGTGCGTGTAGGAGGGCATGGGCGCGACCGGCGCTGAGCAGAGGAATCACCGAGGGGAGTGATCCCGCGACGGCGGCAGGGGCGAGGAGCCGTGGAGACCGGTAAGGCAGGATTATTTTGTGTGTCCAGGGACTCCTTGCGGAGAGGGAGTGCTTTGTGTGGGAAGTGAGGAGAACGCTGATTCCTGACAAGGACGAAATTACACAGGGTTCATCTCCTTCCATTCCATTTTTTGAATCTTTTAAACCAATATATATTAGTTATATTTTTGGTGTTATCAGCAAAACTGCGTATCTGTACCCTTATCTCTTTAACATAATATAGCTCTTCGTCTCCATGCTTCTCATGGTATACAAGTTAGATTATGTCTTAAATGGTTACTTTGCACTTCTGTTTCTGCCATAATAGAGCACTTTTTTGTATGTTATGTGGCTCTTGTCGCACCAAGCCTCCTTAACAAATCCTGCTATATTTCAGAGGTAAGCGTCAGTGTGGAGAGGGAGGCGATTGAGGTACGGAGAGCGGTTCCAATGATTCAATCCCAAAATATTGCGAGACGCAAGGTCCCTGACGTCAGAATCAGGAAGTGAATACCGGACGAGAAAGCCGACATCCTCCTGGGACGCGAGGAAGGGAACTGAAAGATCAGAGACCACCTCAAGATACTCCCATATACTGCCTTTAAAGAATAATGTGAATTAACTTTAATGGTCGGAGGACAACGTGACGGATGAACTGAGGCGCTGCTGGTCGGAGCGGGAGGCGCGGTGAGCTGTGCAACACCCGGGCAGACTGAGCAGGAGCTCTGTTTGGGGGGTCCATTTGGAGGTCCGGCAGAGAGACGCTAAGACGGGGTGTATTGTCGGAGGAAGACTTGGTGGAGAAGTTGAGGCGCTGAAGTGCAAGGATCAATAGGCACAACTGACATAAGGTGAATTGTCTAATCAGCAGTAAAATCCTACCACTTACGTGGTCCCGAGCAGTCTGCAGCCCGAGGTACTGATCACATTGTCTCTAACTAAAAGGCACAGACACCCACTTCACATGTATTTTGCTGGACTCTACGTCAGAGGTTACTGACACGTGGGGCACAGAAGCAGAGAAATAACACGGCACACTCCTATGCGATTTTGTATCAACGATTTGAAAGCGACATTGTTTGCTGCAACCTTTTCTTCTGTTGCACAATATTTGTCTATGTTCTGGTTACACTGACATTTTCTATTGCTTAGTGCAACAAGTTCAAAACACTTTCTGATCTACAATCAACATACTATATCTAGTCCCTCTGCCAACAGGATTCTCTATAGAGGACTCTTTTTCTTATTGCGCCAAATGCTATATATATATATATATATAATATTATATATAATATATATATATATATTATATTATATATAGTATATATATATATCCCAATACAACTGTATGCTCATCTGCATGTCTTAGGCAGGTCTGCAACCCCGCCTTTCCCCATTATCACCCAGCATACAGCACTTCCACTGCAGCAAGGGAAATGACATGCAAATGAGCACACAGTGTCACTTTTTGCCTCAAAAACCATTTTTAACATGGTTCCCTATAGGCTTAAGCTTGCTGCATGGTCACAGCTTTGAGCACAGCCAGGGTTAAGGTGCATACCCAGAGACCTTAATGGGTCTCATCAGTGTGGGGCTGATTTAACTGGGTATGCAAAGAGGCTATGGGATAGGCTATACCATAATACTGAGTTAAGTTATGGTGAGTAAAAACCCTCCACAGGAAAGTAAATATGCAAATACAACTGTATGCTCATCTGCATGCCTATAGGGAGGGTTTTTGTCACTTTTTTTACTCACCATAACTTAACTCAGTATTATAGACTCCTGATGAAGGTGTAACAACGGCGAAACATGTAGAGTGTTTCAGCCCATACCAAAGAGGAAGAACAAATGAGGTCCACCCCCGTCATCAGATCTGGAAGTTTGCTTAACAACCGGAAGTGACGCAACGGGAGTGCCTGGCGTGGACGCGAGAGTATTGCGGTGGAGCACAGAGTTTGTCTGCTACCTGATTTCTGTCACCTGTCCTGCTAATTAGAAAACAGGTATTTAAAGCTGGTTTCCTGGTTCCTCTCGCCTCTCTCCCCAAGAGACTGGAGGCAGGAATGCTGCTGGAAGCAGAAAGGGTAAAGCCTTTCCCCCAAACAGGACAAATAATTCTGATCCTTTGTTAACGTGTAAAGTTCCTTATTTTGTTTGTTGGAAGCGGGCGAGCCGCCCAACCCTACTCAGGCTGAACCTGTGTTTAATTATTGCTCATTTCAGCAGGGTTTCGTTTTGCATTTGTATTCAGTGTTGTAGTCTCTGTGCCTGGGACTGAATAAACAAGGCAGAAGCCTGCTTAAAGGAACAGTACATTACGCCTCAAGGTTTTCTTACTCTCAAAGACCATGTTCTAGCAGACCCGGACAGACATCGGAGCCCCCCGAGTAAGCCGTTACTGTGTGCTCATTTGCATGTCTTAGACAGGTCTGCAAGCCTGCCTTTCACCATTATCACCCACTGCAGCAAGGGATGCTGGGAATTTACATGCAAATGAGCACACAGTGCCACCTTTTGCTTCAAATCCATTTTGACATGGACCCCTATAAGCATATGCTTGCTGCATTGCGCAGCTTTTCAGCAGAGCCGGGGTTAAGATGCAGAGGCAGTGAACCTACCCACAGACAGCTGTTTCAACCTGTTGCGTCCCATCAGTGTGAGGCCGGTTATACTGGCTTTGCAATTAGAAGCTTCAGACAGGAATCCACCACAAATGAGTTATATTATGGTGGGTAAAAAAAGTGACAAAAAACCCTCCACTGCAAAGCATCTATATATAGTACAAAAAACACAAAAGGCGCAAATCAGAGACACAGGTGCATGGATATACAACACCTGAAGGATAAATACGTGAACAAGTCCTATATTCGAATTCCACAACGAGATGCACCTATAGATGAAAAAGATACCAATATGGTGAAGTACGTTTATGAATAAAATTATTGCGCAAGCAACAGAGGCTACTTACAATGTAGCAGAAATAACAGGCATATCAGTCAAATGCTTTCAGGTCGCTGCATTGAAGGGGCTGATAATCTCAGGAACCGCTCACTCCGTCCCCTGATGAATGATAGTGGGCGTGAAACGCGTAGGAGGAGTATTGTTCTTTTGTTTTATGTAGGTGAATAAAGAATTTTTATCTTCTTGAGTGAGTTCCCGATATTTCTCCTGCCAGTAGAGCGGCAGTCATCTCGATCACTCTTCTATTTTTATTCCTAGGAAATTGTACCTAGAGACTTTGTTTCTAAAAAGTTCGTTTTGGGAATAGAAGATTTCATTTTGCCCCATCCCAGTAAGTGTATTTTTCGTAATATTTTGTCAATCAGCTGTGTATGTTCATTGTGTAAATAAATTACAATTTATTTTATCTCTTGCTTAGCTCAATCAAATGATCCGGGTATTAAGGCGTTAAGAGTCCTGTCCTCCCGTGACAATGGCTTTTTTTATATACTCTACAAAACCTCAGTGATACTGACACCAAAATGAACAAATAGGTTTGGTTCCCTGTTTTTGTGGGTGGGCTCTTTGCATAGTCGGCAGATCTGACCTATGGCTTCTGTGATTTCTCACCTGGTCCCACTCCATCGGATCAATCAGGTGCAGGTGATTTTTGCCAGCGGTAGCACGGATTCTGCTATAAAGGCAGTTGCTTGCTGAACACGGGTTACTCTTTGATAAATCGCCGATAGAGACAGGACGCGTCAGAGGACTCACCTTTTTTGTCTGTTTGTCGATGTGGCTGTTATGTCTGAATAAATGATTTATTTTTAATTTTTGCCTCCAGCCAAGCCATTTTTTGCTGTGTGCAGCCCTGCTCTCTCATTCTGGGAGCAGGGTTCTGCACGAGGTGTTTTGTCTTTGAACCAAATACAATCCCACGTGGGGGGAGATTGCAGAAACAGCAGTTGATCAAAAACCCTTAAAAGTTGAGGGAGGGGAAGGGGTGGGGCCTCAGTCAGTGGGCGGGGCTGCATCCTGAGAGATAGGCTGGGAAAGGTAAGAGGGAGGGGAAGGGGTGGGGCCTCGGTCAGTGGGCGGGGCTGCAGCCTGAGACAGGCTGGGGAAGGTGTATATACACCTTGAGAAAGGTCCCACTGGGGGACCGAAACGTCGGTTTTTGTGTCTTCTATCAAATATAGAACATTTTTGATTTACTTGCCTGCGTGCTGTCCCTTGATGTCGTGTTGCAACCGGTATCGTATGGTCTATATATATATATATATATACACACAAAAAGGGGATGTTGCTCACACTATTAATAAGTGGCTAAACCAGAACCTAAATATTACTGATAAATTGGGTATTAAAAAATTAAACCCAAAAGAAAATCAGAAAAAGTGTAAAAGGTAAACTGTTGGTGCTAGGGGATAAGAATAATATAAAACACACAAAAAAGAACTAAGACAATCCCCTAAGAAGCACTCTAATATATACCACAAATATGATTAAATTAAACTGATGTGAAAAGAACTGGATGCTCCTCAGGTGCAGACAATGAACATGATGTAGCATTATATTTTGGACACATTCTAGTTATATGATTACTAGTTAATTTTGGTTATATTTTTTAGGAGTCATAGTCAGTGCCTGTTTCACATTATTTTGGAGCTGCCATTTGTGTGTTAATGTTTTTTAAATAAGTTCACGTTCATTGCTGTTCTAATAAAATCATGTTCATTGTCTGCACCTGAGGAGCATCCAGTTCTTTTCACATCAGTTTAATTTAATCATATTTGTGGTATATTTTAGAGTGCTTCTTAGGGGATTGTCTTAGTTCTTTTTTGTGTGTTTTATATATACAATATATATATGTGTGTGTGTGTATGTATTGTGGTGTGCTATGGTTATCTTGTAGAGTATAAAAAAAGCAACAAAAAAATATAACAAATACATAAATAACAATAAAGAAAAACAAAGAGAAATAAGGGTTATTATGGTGTGTTGCTATTGTCACAGCGGGTGGGGGGTAGTGGTCAGATTGCATGGGGTAAGGATGGATCAGTGATGCAGTTTATAGAAGGGGGGAAGGTGTTGCTGGGCTGTGCTAAGGCGGCTGGTCTGGTGATGTCCTTCCGGTTTGGATGGGGGTATATTATACATTTCCTGCTTGGCTGGTACGGCTGGTGGGTTCTTGGGTGTCACAGATGGATCTTCAATCTGACTCTGCTATTTGGGTAATGTTAAATTAATAAATGCTGTGGCCATTGTTCCCCATTTTCGGAGTCCGCGTCCTATTAGAAGTTGTGGTTGTTTAGGTACCGAGGGGTACGCCAGACCCGCTGACGTCAAGTTGGTCTTGTGCTTAAGCTTTCGAGACTGTGCCCGTCTTGTGCAGGGATTTGACCTTTGGCCTAGGAACAGCATGTCCACATAAACTCTGCCCCTTGGGCAAATCAGAGTGAGGCAGGTGGCCAATAGTCATTGGCCAGTGATCACTTTCTGATTGGTGATCTGGGGGGAGTTGGTAGGTTAGGGTTGGTAAGGTTTTGAGTGGTCAGCGTGAGGTAAGTGGGGGGAGGTTATATAAAGGGATGGAATGGCAGTGGGTCAGCAGTTTTACATAAATATCATTTATAGCTCCCTTCTTGCCCTCCCTATTGTAGCGAATATTCAAATAAGTGCAAAACAATGAGTATAGTAGTAAATTTAGTGTGTCCGCTGAAATACATTTTTTGTGGGTATAGTATAATTATATGGTATCATGTTCTTTAGTATTTATTACAGTTATATATTTTTTTTTAAATGGTTGTCATCGCATAGGTATTTGAGTTTATGGTGGTTAATAATACTTTGTGGGTTTTTATGAGTTAAGCTCTTAGTTGGGAGACAGAGTTTATTTGTTAGTTTTACATGATTCTCTTATCCCTTACGGCTGGAAGGCTAGCATTTGCTATCTTTATATTGGAGTTCTGATTGTTTATGAAAGAATACGGTGGCCTTTACCACCATATCCAGTTGTCTTGTCTCTTTATTTAATAGTACGTTTAAGAGCAGGGGTGGATTAAGACCTTCTGCGGCCCCTGGGCACCAAGACTTTGGGGTCCTTTCCTGGAGACGGCCCTCCTCCTGCATCGTCGCGACGCTGTGACGTTGCGGTGCCTTGCGGCATCATTTGACGTTGGGTCGCCATGACAATATGATGCAGCACCCACAAACACACACACCTTACCTTGGGGGAGGTCCAGGGACTCTGCAACTCCCTCCTCTGGTCGGGCGGAAGTTGGAGTATGACAGACAGTGATTGCCGGGATGTTGCATGGGGTGATGGGGAGCTGCAGCACCGGCCCCCGCACCGTACATGGGCCACCTAACCTTGGGGGTCCCTAGGAACATGCCTAGTGTGCCTACTGGGTAATCCGGCACTGTTTAAGAGGAGTATGTGTCCTGGGCAGGACATACATTTGAGTCATTTTAACGGCCTTTCTTAATTGAAGAAGACTTCTTAATAATGCGCCTATGTAGAGTAGGTGCAAATCAGACGATGCTATATGAACAGCATGGAGTTTGATGAACCATAGCTGCTTTTTCTGCTTTAGTAAAGTAACAGTCCAAGCTGCCCCCCCCCCCCACCTTTAATATGAGCATCAATACAATCCACAAAATGATAAGTAATTAGTTAAGTTGTCAATTGATCTGTGATCGATCAGTGAAGATTCGGCTCAGGGGTTCACTAAATGGCTGCCAGTACAGCAGAAGAAGATGCCAGTTTCTGTGGAGAAGATCATATGACCAGGCAGTCACTAGATACCATTAGTGCACTGCTAGAGAGAGGGCAGGGCTCAAAAAGGGGTGTGCCAGGGCCTGTTTCAGAAGAGGAAGGGGATGTGACTTTGTAAATGGTTGCTATAGAAACAAAAAAAATGCTTGTTACATTATAATATATAGAAAATGTCATTCAGTGTTGTTTTAAAAAAAAAATGCTACAAGTATTTTCTCATAATACAAAATTGATTTATTAAAAAAAAAAAACACACACACATGTAGGATATTGATTGGTCTGCAGCTTTAAGGCACAGGGGCTCCCTGGCACCAAATGCTTTACAGGTAAATGGAATTTAAGGCAGGAGAGGAAGGGGATGGATGATTAAGCCCCTATGTTCCAATATCTTCTGTCTGTGCAAACCCTCCCCTCCGTACATCCCATATAACAACCCGTAACACACCTCAAAAACATGTTCCGAACACCTGCGGTTTTATGATTTGTGTTCTGGCATCTTTAACAAGCATCGACCCCCCCCCCCCCCCCCCCCCCCAGAGAATTGTCTTAAATTTTAATTTTTTTAAACTCTTTTTAAAGATGTCATATTTTCCTAATACACGCTTTGAATATACTGCCACAAAATAGCTGATTAATTCATCTGCCGTGCCAATAATAATAATAAAAAAATAAAAAAATCATTAGGCAGATGTGCAGAACATTGTGTGAGCAACGGGAACTCTGAGCCACATTATTTATTTGCAGCCGCGAAACGCTGAAAGCAATAAAACAAGATTGCTCCACTTTACAGCTGATGATGTCATCTCAGCTAGGGAGGTGAACTTAACCCATTCACTGCCGTGGGAGGGGGGGAGGTGGTGTTCTGGAGCCCCCCCTAATTATCCTAGGGGAGAGTCCCGAAGTTCCGATAACTGGTGCCGGAGCTTTTGCCAATTAGGTTTTGTTCACAGTTTAAAGGATGTGGGGACGCAATGTTTAATGGAACTGAGCCCATTGTGAATCAGGCCCAATTAGCTGAGTTGAATTGAAGCAGATGTTCATGGCTTTTTAATGTGAGATCATCCTATATCCAAGGCAGACATGTTTCTGTACACATGGGCACACACGGAGACCTAAACACATGCTACACTCTAAAGGTTCAGTCCCACTGAGGTCCAAAACTAAATGCTGGCAGGGTCTGGGTGATCGCTTAGGTGGGTTAGGTGGGGATTCAGGGATGTATGCTGTAAAAACAAACAAACAAACAGGCAGGTATATTAAATAAATCAGTGCTGATATCTAATTTGTGATGACTCTGAAGTAGACATGGTTTATATTTTGGTACTTCCCCCAAATAATATTGTTAGCGTATTTATATATGTCCTCCCCTTCCAGAATAACATCTTGAAAAGGGGAAGGAAAGGGGACGAAGGGGGTTTCTTAATATAATGTAAAATAAACACATTTCACAAGATAAGGGAATGATGTGATTGCTGACATACTGACAACCCTTTTGAGCAACATTCGGAAAAGGTAGCAAAGTAACATTAACGCCGATGGTGTCGGAGAGGTCAGCAAGGCATTAGGCACCATATGTACACGTGAAAGAAAACTATAAACTACTGTGCACCAAAATACATTAAATCCAGGGGTGCGCAAACTGGGTGTCGTGGGATTTTTTTGTGGGGGCGCGGCGGTTGCAGAGGTCCCGCACTCTTCCCCGAGGCATTTAAATTAAATGCCAGAGGACTGCGCGAAGCCACTGTAACATCAATTTACCGGGATTTAGCCGGGTTAGGGTCTGGTCACGTCGCCATGACAACGCGGCGTCATGTGACGTGACGTGTTGTCATGGTAACGCGGTCACAGGAGAGAGGGGGGGCGACGCAAGAGCTGCGGCTGATACACAGCTCAGAAACTTTGCGCACCCCTGCTCTACTCCAAGGCATCTGTTCTCAACTTTCAACTCATTCGTCCACCAGCACCGGCTCACCATATTGCTCTTGTGGCTCGCCAACAACTTTACAGATTAAACCAATGCTATTTGACATGACATTGCACTTTGTCAAGCTCCATCAACACCAAACTGCTCCCACCATGCTACCAAAGCAAGCCTCAGTTGCTGCCCACCAGTTACTGCGGAGGAAATCTCCCCTCTACAACCTGCACTTATCTCTTCACATCTCCTCTGCTCCCCCTCCACTGCAATTATTCCTGTAGCTCATCTCTTCCACCTCTCTCTCAGCACATGCTCATTTCCATCGACCTTCCTGCATGCTGCGGTAACACCCATCCAAAAGAAACCTTCTCTAGATCTAACCTCCCCTTCCATCTACTGCCCAGTGTCCCTTTTTTTCCATTTGCATACAAACTTCTTGAGCAAATCATTTATATCCGGATGCTGGATTTTCTTTCTTCTAACTCTCCAGTCTGGATTCTGTCCACGCCACTGCACTGAGACGGCCCTAACAAAAATGATCTTCTGAAGGCTATATCACAAAGGCAGTTCTCCCTACTCATTATACTTGACCTTTCTGCAACTTGTGATAATGTTCACCATCCCCTCCTTCTGCACACCATCCTTTCCTTTTGCGTGAATTACACTGCCCTCTCCTGGTTTACTTCTTACCTTTCTGACTACTCCCTCTGTGTCTCCTGGCAGTTCCTCCTCTTCATCCCACCCACCCCAGGGCTCTGTAATAAGACTTCTACTCTTCCTCATTTATACCACCTCCTTTGGAAAATTATTAGTCATTTGGTTTTCATTACCACCTCTATGATGATTATACCCAAATCTATCTCTCTTCTTCGGACTTTTCCCCTTCTAACTAGTTTCACTAACTGTCTTTCTGCTATCTCTTCATGGATGTTCCATCCCTATCCCAAACTAAACATGTCAAAAATAGATCTGCAGGGCAGCCAGCAGAAATTGTTGGGCTCAGGAGAAATATAAGAAGCAGGCCACCCGGACCTCCCCATCCTTGGTAAACTGGGGTGGGAGAAACAGAAGGTAACGACCTGGGGTGGGGAGAGGAAAAAGGAGGTATGGGCATGGGGGGATCATATGGGTATGGCGGAGAAAGAGATGGGCGTAAAGGTATTTATGGCCATAGTGGGGAAGCGGGTGGGGGCAAAAGGAGGTAATGGTCCGGAGGGTGGGGGGTAGGAACGTAATGGGCTTGGGAGAGGTAGGGAGGTATTGATTATGGCGGATTGCGAAGCAATGGGTCTGTGGGGCCGGGAGCATAGGACAGTGAGGCTCTGCATGGGGTTACCAATGTCCCACGGATGGGCCAGCTGAAGCCACACAGCAGGGGAACCCGGACTAGTAGTTGGTGAGTTGGATGACCAGGGTGGGTGGTGGCCGTCAAAGAGAAGGGCCCTACAGACATGCGGATGAGCCCGCTGGAGGCATGCAGAAAGCAGGCCCGTGCCTAAAGAGCTGGTGGCAGCCAGTGGAGGTGCGGTCCATAAACATTATTGTCGACAGGAGGGCGGCAGGACCCCTTGACTGACAAGACCCAGGACAGTAGTCCTGGGTGTCCCCCCTTGTTGGCGTCCCTGCACACCTTTATCTAATTTCTCACTTGCAATAAAAGACTCTACTACCCGGCATAGTCAGTACCTCACCAAAGTCTGTTGTTTTCACCACTGCAATATGCTAAAATACGCCCCTTCTATCTGAATAATTCTCCATAATGTCTATTCTCATTATATCCCGATCTGAGTATTGCAGGAGTGGCCAAAACCATTCCTCAAGGGCCACCAACAGGTCAGGTTAAAAGGATATCCCTGCTTCCAACACAGGTGCCTCAATCTGTAGCTCAGTCAATGAGGACCGGAGTTGGCCACTCTTAGACTATTGCAACTTCTTCTAGTTTTAGTTGGTCTCCTCCTCTGCCATTTGTCTCCTAAACAGTCAATGCCACTTCCAGGCTCATTACCTCACCCACTTCTCCTCTGTTGCTCCATTATGCCAATCACTACACTGGACATCCATACCCTACAAATGAAAGACACATGCTCAGCTACAAAGCTACACATTAGCTCGCTCCTCTGTACATCTATCTTACTTTCCAAATGCTCTCCCACATGCAGTCTACACTCTCCCCTAACCTCATTACTCCCTCTCACTCCCGCCTTCAAGATGTTTCCCGTCCTGTACTCCAAATCTGGAACTCTCTACCACACATACAGGGGCAGATTGCAGACAAATGTTGGCCTGGGCGATTTCTCTTGTAGCAACTGTGACGTCATGTTGTCATGGCGACGCATCACCATGTGTCATGGGAAACGCGCAAGTCCTCTGTAACCGTGGGGCTAGGTGCATTGGCACCGATGGAACCGCCATCAACCCCCTCATACACTCCCCGCCTCCCTCTCTTCCCCCTCCTTACACTCTCTCCTTCACTATCTTCCCCCCTTCCAGTCTCCCCTCTCTTCCCCTCACTCCTCCACCTCCACTGACTCATTCTTCCACTCATTCACTCCAACACACACCTAACCCCAAAAATCTTTCCTTGGGGTCAGGATGGAAAATAGCTGAAGCGCTCAAATGCAGGTATTTCTCAAAATGATAATAAGCCAGACCACTGTACCAGGGTACTAACAATTGATATAGTACCTATTGTGTCATATAATGGGTACTATCCTCCTGAAGACAGGTGGTGTGTGGTGCAACCCACTCACCATCAGTCTCATTGGCAGGTTCCCCTGAAAAATATACAAGTACTCACATCCTGGTAGGGCAGGCAGGCAGGCTGTGCAGCTACTCAATGCAATACAGGGAAAAGGGAGACCAAAAAGCGCACCAGCACAAACGGAGCAGGAAGAACCCAGGACAAAAAAAAGTTCCTGCGCCGGTCTGGGGAATCCCCAGCTCCCTCCTCTAGTCGGTCGGAAGTTGGACTCTGGCACTGACAGGAGGAGGGAGAAGATTGCAGTGACTGCCGGGTTGCTGCTGCTGGGGAGCCGCGGGGCTACTGCTATATGAGGAGCTGGGGAGCTGCCGGGCTGCTGCTGGGGAGATGGGGGCAGGGACATTGTTATTGCCTCAGATTGACTTAATTTATAAGTACTCCTTTTGTCACACAACGTTATTGCCCTCCCACGTTGTACTTCGCCGCAGAATATGTTGGCACCATACAAATAAAACATAATAATAAGCCTCTAATAAATATGCCGGAAGTCCTCTATTCCTAAGCCAGTGAAGATTTAAGCCCCATTCGAGTCCATGAGCCTTACATCTTCCCTAGCAAAGAGAAGATAGATTTATAACATATTGTATGTACAGTATGTATGTATGTATATATCTCTTTATTTATATAGCGCCATCCAGGTACATAGCCCTTTACAATACACGTGACATCATTTTATAATACATAATGGGAATAAGCGCTTCAGATATAAAACAATAGGAAGAGGAGTCCCTGCCCCGAAGAGCTTACAATCTAAGTGGTAAGTAGGGAGAACTTACAGAGTCAGTAGGAGGGTGTTCTGGTAAGTGCATCTGCAAGGGGTCAAGGTCAATCTATGAAGTGTATAGTATCAGCCACAGAGCTACACATATGCTTCGTTAAAGAGGTGCGTTTTAATAACGGTCCTAACGGTGGAGGAAGAGGGTGCTAGTTGGATGTGTTGGATGGGTGAAGTTAGGAATATCTCTTTGAAATGTCCGAAAAATCTCATGGATGCGACTCATCATGACAGCAATGGGTAACGCAACACCTGAGCACCCTATTAAATTAACATTCAGACAGCACTAGGAAAGCGGTTTGACTAAATGTACATAGCTACTGTATTCTCAGTAATCATCCATCAGACAGGAGAACGAGTGGATTGAAATTGTCTGTGTATATGCACATTTGATGTTTCTAGGCTGGTGTCTACACACTGTTAAAAAACCATGATAGACATTTACATTAATTCACCTGTCAACACTGCTCTCCCTTAATAGGATTTTTAGATTTCTATTTAGGTTCTGTGCTTGATTGAAAACACTTCCATTTTTTTCCTTCTTACCTAGGCTGCCCTCTTTGGAGAATATTGAGCGGCCGATCTTGCATGAGGTTACCTTTACATGGAATGGAAATGTCTCCTTTATTGTTTTCTGAGATGGCATTGCTTGATCCTCTAGAAATGGGATAACAATCTTTAGATGAACCTCTCACAGAAGCTATTAATGTTGAATGCCATGCGCCACCCACTCCCAAATATGAACTTGCTTTACAGTACAATGAGTAAGGTATGCAGGCCCGTATTTGCCAAGCAGACTTCCACAATAAGATACATTCTGGTTCTGGAAGACACCTTGCCGCTATTGACCTTATGGCAGAAGACTGCTTGGTAAACATGGCCCATAACGTGCGATAGACATTGTACAGATGCAACTGCCGGTTGTAGACCGCTTGCCAAGGAAAATCTGAGACTATCTCGCAGTAACTCATGAGATGGTGCACAGAAGGCTGTAATGGCCCATCGGGTTAACACAACGAGGGTCCCTGCTTTTGAATGGGACTCACAGCCCGGTAGGATTCAAACAGCGTGAGTCCCATTCAAATACAGGGACCCCCGCTGTGTTAATCCGATGGGGCCATTAGTCTGGCTGCAGAGATCTCGCAGCATTGGATGGGTTTTAGTACAGAATTCTCAAGGCAAGCAGTTTACAACCAGCAGTTGCAGCTGTAGGTTGTTAGCCAATCACTATTAACCTTCCGTCACTGTGATCCGACTGTAGTGATTCACATAGACCTAGTAAATAGATATTTCTGGGTAAAAAGACCCAGAAATATCTCGAAATTCTTCACACCTTTCAGAACTTTGTCTCCAGGCTGCAAACCTGGGGCAAAAACAGTGCAATATCCCCAGGGCCGCTGACACCTTTCTCCCCGACGCCGGCCCTGAATATCATACCCTTGATTTAACACAGGAAAAACGACACTCGCTTTCAATCGCAGACTGCAATTCCAGAACAACTGAACACTATGGAGCAGGGGTAGGCAACAGGTCAGGTTTTCAGGATATCCCTGCTTCAGCACGGGTGGCTCAGTCATAATTTAGCAGATAAAACCTGACCTGTGAGAAAGTCACCACAGCGGTGACAAAACGCGTCAGGACACGTGACTTGCAGGTTGGATCAACTAGGCAACATCATCACGTACTAAAGGAGAGACGCTACAGTAAGTGCATGGAGAGAGTGCATGGAGAGAGTGCATGGAGAGAGTGCATGGAGAGAGTGCATGGAGAGAGTGCATGGAGTGAGTGCATGGAGTGAGTGCATGGAGTGAGTGCACGGAGATTACACATGGCAATTACTTCACATTGTAATATAGTCACTACATAGGTTTTTATTTTAATTTACTTGGCTTGCACATTAGTCAAATAGACGTATAGATACTGTATATCTTTGAATGTGAATGTTTTTTCATAGAGTATAAGCTGACTGGTAACACAAGTAGATGTGAGCTACGATCATTATTATTCTCTTTCTCTCTCGAATAGAAGAAAAACAGGACAGGCACTTCTTTACTAAAAAAATTTGACATTTATTGACTCAAAGTTTCAGTCCCCACTGGAACCTTTCTCAAGAGAGGGGCCGAGACTTTGATTCAATAAATTTCACTTTTTTTTTAGTACAGGAGTGTCTGTCCTGTTTTCCTTTTTTTTTAATCTTTCTGGATGGTATGCAAATGTATTGACTCAACGTCTCGGTCCCACTCGAGAAAGGTTCCAGTGGGGACTGAAACGTTGAGTCAATGAATGTCACTTTTTTTGAGTATAGAAGTGCCTTTCCTGTTTTTCTTTTTATATGCTTGACCTGAAGAAGAGAGGATAACTCTCGAAAGCTTGTCCTATGACATAAATTGTTAATCTTAAAAAGAGGACAAGGGGATTAAGGACACTCACAAAAGTAAAAGAATTATAAGCAGTTTGTGATATAATCACCACCAACAGGGCAACACCGTCCTGGATCACGTCCGAGGATCGATTGCCGATCCGGTTCACCTTCAGGAGTTTCTGATGAATGAGAACACTGTGTCTCTGCTTGGAATGCAATTTCAAGTTGTCAGCCTCAGATCAGCTCCATGCGCTCTCCGGCAGTAAAGTGCGCACTTGCGTGATGACGTAGTGTCGTGGTGACGTACCCCGACGCGTTTCGTCACTGAAGTGACTTTTTTCAAAGGGAAAATATAAATGTATAGATATATAGCCCTGGTAAGAAATGAGGCTATAGTTCTATCCTCCTCCTGGTATAATCCCTGGTAAGGGCAGGTTGCCAGGAGTTATCATGGGTTTCCCCCACTTCAAGCACTTGCCCTGAGTGGTGGAGGTAGGTCACCTGACCCTGTGTCAAAGCAAGAGACACAGGGGCGGTGCCTGCTGATATCATAAAAGAGCAGTGCACTTCCTATTTAGTGTGACAAGACGTGTGTGATGTGTAGAAGTGACAAGTTGGTAGTGAGTTACAGTTGGAGGAGAGGAGTGATCAGCTCATGAGTAGAGCTGATCCAACCATAGTGTAGTTAGTGAGGTGGACCAATACCTCTCACCCTGCTTAGGGTGTGAGGGAAGAGTTAGCCCCACTCTGGATGCCCTTGATCCAGAGTGGAGGCAGGGAAGGACCATCACAAAGGGAGAACAGTTGGTGGACGGTGTATGAACTAAACTGTACCTGTCGGCTGCTGCTGCTGCTGCCCTGCTGAGAATATAGACTGCTGATTGTAAAGACAAACTTGTGTGAGACTGGAATCTCTCATCCCTGTGTGGGAACACTCTCTGGTAAGGATTCCACCCAGCATTCCTGGGGCTTTCTAAAGATGGAGGCGCTGCACCATTGAATCAGAACGAAGGCATCCACCCCAGTAACCTGTTCCTGTTATGCCCCATGTCATCGCGGGAGACTCAGGCCCTCCTGTTGCCAGCAGGTACTGTATGCACCACATAAAGACACGTAGCCAGACCCCAGTACACCTTAGGGGGGGCTGATCTGCAATTGGGACGGGGAGGCTACATATATATAATATATATATATATATGTGTATATACACTGTATATATATGTTCTGTATGTGTATATATATATTAATATATTAATTTGCCTTTTATTCAGTACGATCTACACTACTGCACCTTTTTTCTCCCTTCTTTGAGATCGGTCTGGAGGGAGAACACCTGTATTGCAAAAGTAAATTGAATCCACTTTAAAATTGCCACGCTTGGCCTAATTGTAATTAGGAAAATGTAAGTGCGGCCCCTTCAGTTGTGTGAGAAGCAATGTTGTACCATTGTGTACGCCGTCTCTTTTTCCAGTTCCTGTGCACCCCAAGCTTCTGAAGATTGCTACATACAGAGAAGGACAGAGGGAGGTCACAGTAGCCAGCAGGGGGAGGTAGGAGAAGAGGGGGTAAGAGATTATTGTGTTTGGTTATTAAAATATCACCCAACAATCGTGTTATGACAAATACTGTAAGAAAGTGTTGCTCGTAATGATCGAGGTAATTACACGGGAATGATATTAAAGTAAATGTGCATGAAAGGAGGGCAGGAAGAGGCCGAAAAACCAGCTTTGTAACACCCCAAGTACTAAGTAATTCCGGTTATATATAAACCGGTTTCTCTCCTAAGTATTTCCGATTGCATAAGAGACTGACGGGTTTGAAGTTAGATATAAAGGTCATACAGATGGTGGAAGGGTAATTGTACCCGCTGGTGTGTCATGGTGCAATATTCTGCGTTATCACAGCCATGGAATCCTATGGAAATTATTCTGCGTTATAACGGAATGTGCAGAGTTATCAGTGGGGGCAATTTAGTCTGCTCCATGTGTAACCAAAATTCACAAAGCTCCTACATGGGACTATCGTAGCTGGATCCAGCATTAACGGACAGTGACTTGTATGGCAGGTATCGCAGGATCGGGCCCTGATACCCCCATGGCCACTGTTAGTATTGTGAAGGCTATTCCCCGAGCAGAAGATTTTCAGCAAGTGCATTTCAATGGAGCCAATTTCTTCCCCAAAAACAGGGAAGCGGTTTAACAGTATATTAAATACGAGACGTATATCTGGTCAAAACTGGTGCCAATCTGAACCAACCAATTGTACCCAATATATGACATTGATGTCGTTTTGTGCCCCTGTTTGCCCTGATACGGCTTCTGGATCACTGTAGGGTTTGACGATCTGTCGAGTACGACACTGGATACAGGACGGGGGAAAACTTGCATTCAGATAATAGCGACACAGTAGAACAGTGGATGGGAGACTATTTTTATTTGTACAGCACTAGTATCGTTGGTGCTTGTTTCTCTGGGACTGCGACTACTGTGCACCCCACATTGAATGAAAAGGTTTGTTGTTATCTTATACACGTAGGGACATGGTACACAGGTTTGGCCTGAAAAAAAGATGATTCGTTGCAGGTTCTAATACCTTTGCCAGGACAGACATGAACGTGAGGGAGAGGGGTTTTATATCAGTTTTGCAAATAGTATTTGTGCCTCTTTTTGAAGAAGTCATTCATAAGGTATCAACATCTCCTGTATAGTAACATCTGGGTATATTGCTCGGGTTGGTCCAGTAAAAGGTATCACAACCTGCAGAGGTTCTTGTCACTGGGATATCAGGGGTGTTGGGTGCTTCTGAGGGGTCACCCGAGGATCGGAGAACAGCAGGGACCGTTGTTACATGATCCTCTCTGAAACAGCGGAGAGTAGCAGCTGTCGAGGCACATTCCCCCTGTAAGGCGACACGCTCTGTCCAGGGTCTGATCACCTGCAATGAGAAAGAAGTATGAGACATCATGCAAAGAGACTGCATGCAGAGAGAGTGCATGCCTTCTATACATCCTGCAGAGAGTGCATGCCTTCTATACATCCTGCAGAGACTGCACGCAGAGAGAGTGCATGCCTTCTATACATCCTGCAGACTGCACGCAGAGAGAATGCATGCCTTCTATACATCCTGCAGACTGCACGCAGAGAGAGTGCATGCCTTCTATACATCCTGCAGAGAGTGCATGACTTCTATACATCCTGCAGACTGCACGCAGAGAGAGTGCATGCCTTCTATACATCCTGCAGAGACTGCACGCAAAGAGAGTGCATGACTTCTATACATCCTGCAGAGACTGCACGCAAAGAGAGTGCATGCCTTCTATACATCCTGCAGACTGCACGCAGAGAGAGTGCATGCCTTCTATACATCCTGCAGAGACTGCACACAGAGAGTGCATGACTTCTATACATCCTGCAAGACAGCACGCAAAGAGAGTGCATGCCTTCTATACATCCTGCAGAGACTGCACGCAAAGAGAGTGCATGCCTTCTATACATCCTGCAGAGACTGCACGCAAAGAGAGTGCATGCCTTCTATACATCCTGCAGAGACTGCACGCAGAGAGAGTGCATGCCTTCTATACATCCTGCAGACGGATCATAGACTCATTAAGTCTGGCTCGAAGGACGCTAGCCACCATTCTATAATATGCCGCTCGCACGGCAGGGAGCTTAAGCGGACCGACGAGGGAGAAGATTATAAAAGGAAATGATTTTTGCCGGCCGCTACCAACCACCCCGCTCTGTAGTGTGTGTGTTGTGTGTGTGTGGGTGTGTGTGTTTGGTGGTGTTTGTGTGTTGTGTGTTGTGTGTGTGTTTTGTTTGTTGTGTGTGTGTCCACTTTAAATAATCAAAGACTTATTTGTATTACATTTTTATTTTCTTTCACGACATACTTATTTCATGCACCTCCCCCGCGCAATTTCTGCTTCCCTTTCCCTTTTCCCTCGCTTTCACACATGCACTTTGGCACGGCCCGCACACAGTATCAAACGGCCCTAGAAACAGAGGAGAGAGCAGGTACAGGGCAGTGGAAGGGGTTTCTCTGCCATCTGTGACGAGAAAGGTTTGCTACTGTAGCATCTCTCAGAGAAACAACAGGAAATCTAATCTTTCTTCAGGCAACCCAACAGAACGCTGGCCTCAGTAACGCCCCGTGCGCTCAGTACAATGCACGGTTTCCGCTTGTTTAAGACCCCGCTTTAAAAAAAAAGATTCATATTCGGGAAAGAA
>WSYH01004402.1:35585-53657 GCA_036426205.1 Ascaphus truei | reverse complement strand
TACTGTGACCATCTTCTGCATAACCGATGTGCATCAATGTATCAGTCGTAGTAATAATACTCCTTACATGTGATGTATGGGGCGTGAGCTGCAGTGGAGATTCTGCCATTACAGGTAGTGTGGTGCATGATACCTGCTGGTAACAGGAGGGCTGAGCTGTCCATCAATGTTTGTAGGGACACAGGATCAGGTTTCTGGGGTACATTACCCACGTGGTTCTCCAGCAGTGCAGCGCCTCCATCTGCCGCAGGCTCCAGATGAATGGAGGCGATCTCCTGTGGTAGAGACCGCTACCGCTCCCCCCAGTCAGGTCACACACCAGGTCGGCGGCTTATCGAACAGGAACTGTTTATTCTGTCAGCACTTACAGTCACGGCAGTTGCCTGACCAATGCAGTGTCTGGCTCGGATACCCAGCTGAAGGATGGTCCCTGGATCTGCACTGTGGGTCCTAGCTCTTCCCTGCCCCTCTAGCAGAGGCAGAGGAACGGTACACACTCTCCCCTGAGGGGAAGAGGACCAGAAAAGGCCCAATGTTCAGGCACTCTGCTGTGTGACCAGCCTCTCTCAAGTGGGAAGAGGCAGTGCCTAAATGTGGGTGGCAATCCCCGTAAGTACAGCCAAGAGGAGGGCACCAGGTCTGATCCAGGATTGGATATGCTCAGGGACATACAAAGGAGGCATAGAGTCCTCCCTAAAGATCCTCAATAGCTGCACACAAGGCTAGGATGAAGTCGTAGGTTTAAATACCAAATTTATACAAGTGGTTCAGTCAACCGTTCAGTACAGGTAAGTAATTGCTCTCATCACTGTGAGTGGACAATTACCACTAAAACGCTAAATGGCAAAAATAACAAATACTTTATTAATATATTCAAGACTAACAACATGAAGCGCTTGCTCTAAACTAAATAAAACCAATTAAAATGTGAACGTAACGGGCACAGTCACAGTGGTGGCAGTCAGGATGGGTTACCAACAAAGCTGGGTGTGAGTATATACAGCACACAAGTGGTTAATGCATAAATGGGTGCTGTGGAGTAAAGTTCCACTCACATTGGTAACTGCAGTGTGCATATGTGGGTGTTGGGTATATGCCTGTGTGTAATACACATGTGTACCTAATAGTAAACAGACAGTCTGATGTCCCTCTGATTCAATGACAGGGTATGCATAATATCTCTGAGACCATACTGTTTGCACAATACCACATGGAGGTAAATGCTGCACACTAATGATAGCTCACATCGAGGGGTTTAGCAATACGAGTGGTGGCTGGTGTATAATGTACACAATCAATATTGGCAATATTAGATAGCCTCCACGCGAAAGCTGATACAAATCGATGCGTTTAGCAAGTAAAAGTAACAATATCTTCCCCGCAACTGCCTAATAACATGGACTGATCTCACCCTTAGGGAGGACTCTATGCCTCCTTTGTATGTCCTTGTTTGTTAACCCTATCCTCTTTGCACCGGCAGGTACAATAAGTATATTTATACTTTATACATCATCATACATATGATATCAGGGCGAGCGGTAGATCACAAGTTATGTATATTGGATATGCTCAGGCCTGATTCCACCGCCACCCCTGTCACTCAAGGGCATTGCAGGGAGTGGGGAAAACCCATATTAACTACTGGCAGGCCTGCTCTTACTAGGGCTTCCTGCCAGGAGGGGGGCAGACTGGTAGCCAAAGGTGGCATTGCTACACATGTGATGTATAGGGTGTGAGCTGGAGATACTGTGACCCTCTTGTGCATAACCGATGTGCAGCAATGTATCAGTCGTAGTAATAATACTTCTCACATGTGATGTATAGGGCATGAGCTGCAGTTACTGTGACTATCTTCTGCATGACCAATGTGCAGCAATGTATCAGTCATAGTAATAATACTCCTTACATGTGATGTATAGGGTGTGAGCTGCAGTTACTGTGACTATCTTCTGCATGACCAATGTGCATCAATGTATCAGTCGTAGTAATAATGCTTCTCACATGTGATGTATAGGGCGTGAGCTGCAGTTACTGTGACTATCTTCTGCATGACCAATCTGCAGCAATGTATCAGTCATAGTAATAATACTCCTTACATGTGATGTATAGGGTGTGAGCTGCAGTTACTGTGACTATCTTCTGCATAACCAATGTGCAGCAATGTATCAGTCGTAGTAATAATACTTCTCACATGTGATGCACACAGTAGGATGGAAAAGCTTCCAAGCCTCTCTGGCAGGGAAGGTGTTAATATAATTTGATGCAGAGACCACCCAGGCTAGAGAGGGAGTGATTAAGGAATTGGAAAGACCCTCTGCCTCTCATCCTCAGACAGATAATGGCCCCAGAAATCGCGATGCCGCTCCCCGTGTGTCTGATAGAGAATCAGGAAGGGAAGGATCTCGTCATCAACAAGGACGCGGTGCAGATCCTGTCTGACATCACTCAGCCCGTGGTCGTCGTGGCGATCGTAGGAAAATATCGGACTGGAAAGTCCTACCTGATGAACAAGCTGGCGGGAAAGAGAAATGGTGAGAGACCCAATGTAAATATAACCTCTTCCCAGGACAGAGGGGCAGCTCTCTGTATAGCGCTGCACAGTCCCAGTATAAAGTCACACACCCCATGTACAGTACTTCAGTGCTAGTAGCTGTATTGGTGTTACCAATCAGGGATAAGATAAGTATTAAGTATTGGTAGCATTAATATACACGGCTCATTCACCTGCAAATCCAGCAATGTGGGTTATCTTATTCCGTGTAAGAAATGCAGCAACATGAACCATGCTGAGGAAACTGAACAAACCCTCTAGCCCAGGACGTGTCCCCACAGATCCACCAAACAGAGAGGCCCAGCGCCTCACACAAAAGGACACAACATAGATTCACCAAACCCCACATATTTTATACAAGGCCCTGTGTGGGACCATACTATTCCCGCGCAGGAAACTCGCGGTGACTTAGCGGTATTAATTATCAATGGAAATGTAAACAAATGCAGGAGAGCAGAACATGAGAATTAAGATTTATTGCATTCCTGACCTTCACTGGGTATGTGACACATCGTGGTGACATGTAATTACTTCCTGTTCACACGTTAGGGAAGGTGCGAGCATAATATCCTGGCATTTCTCCTTCACATCTCCGCTGCTCACACCTCTCACAGCGGGATACTGAGCTGGTCTATGCTAATCCTCTCACTGAGGTTGGCGTCTCTCTCGTCGCGGCCGCGTCTCACACCGCTCTCCCCCATGATGTCACTGTGACTCCGCCTCTATTATTTCCGTAATGTTGCATCTTTGGGCTCCACCCAACGCGTTTCGTAACCAAACCTGGTCACTTCCTCTGGGGTACTGGCATCTCTTGCTTGGCAGGCTTTAAATACTTAAAATCTGTTAACCCTTTCATGTTCAGACTGTATTATGTCTCTATTAGACATGTGTATACGGTGTACAGTATATAGGGCAACTAAATAATACTCCCTCGTTTAACACACGGGGCATAACCATACATTGAAACAATAATAATTAATGTCTTTAGTAAACACAAAAATGAAATTTCATACTGTGTAACAATTTGGAAATCTGGATACGTATATGAAGAACCCCAATAGCAGAATTGTAGAATTAACTGTCAGATCATACAGTCTGTATCTCGCTATCAAACTGTTAATGTACGCTATTCCCTTACAGTTAAACAAAACATATCTGTCACCCAAGAAAGAAGCCAGAACAAAGTCTTTATTGAAACCAGCTGGAGCCAGTGTTTTAAGATGATAGATCCAGTAACTCTCTCTCCTGGATAGTGATTTAACCTATTCCCTCCTCTCTAGTTTTGTTTAGGACCACCCAGTCCCTTGCAGAGGAGACCTTTGGCATCCTGTCCATGTTTAGTTTTTAAGTGATTGTCACGGGAGACCTGCACTTTTACATCGAAACCACCGGGATCACCGGCACCAGGCAGGACAAAGTTGTTGAATAAAATGGGGTTTATTCTAGCACGCCAGCAGACAAAACAAAGATATACAAAGCAAGATACAATACCAACTGGGGGCCTGGGGAGTAGACTCTAGCCTCGCTAGGTGCAGGGCCTGCATCACGAAGGCTTGTCCTGTCCGCTTCTAGTCCAGGATCTCAGAGGGATGTTCACATAGCAGCCCCTCTGAGATCTCTCTCCAGCTGGTCACTGTAAAGATCAAACTCCTTCACAGAATGTCTTTCAGATAGTCCTCTGAGGGAATCCCCACACTCCTTCCCAGAGTGTCTCAGTCTCTGTTAGCCTATCTTGCTCTCATATGCTCTCTGAAGGTAGATCTCATTCTCTGATCAGCTGCACCCCTTATATAGCCCTCTGTGGCTATCCTTTGCATGGGAGGGGGCTACAGGACAATCAGAGCACAAATTAAATTAGTGCCGCAACAGCTAGAACCCATCCTCATCCCTGATTGTTCACTTAATCCAATTAACACTTTACAGGGCTGACTCTCAAACCACATCACAGTGCCTACACATAGATCACAAACACATTATCTCATATTGCTTGCTCAACTTGGGAATTGAATTAACAGGGAACAATGTTGATTCACTAAACTGTGGGATTGCATTTACAGGGATTAACAAATACAGACTTTGAAATACATTCTTACAGACATGGAAATACATTTACACATTCCCTGTTCTTCCCCAGATATTAAAGTACATTTGGCCAAATAAGCCTTACAAAGGTGGCCAAGTTACATGGATTTAGGGGTAGCTAGCTGGGCTTTATCCCAGTTTTGTGATGCCAGCTAGCTCTACCATCACAGTGATTAAAGACACTATGGTGCCTATTCAGTAAACTCTGATAAGTGGCTTAGCGACTGGTAAGAGCACTTTTCAAGCGAGTTTGCATGTCCAGCTATTCAGAAAGCTGCGATAACATGTCAAACTCACTTAAAAATGACTTCTTATTGATGGATAGCACTCTTATTTATTTATAAAAAATGTTTTACTAGGAAGTAATACATTGGGAGTTACCGCACGTTCTCGCACATGTCCTGGGCACAGAGTTATACAGGGTTACAGGAAGTAATACATTGGGAGTTACCACACATTCTCACGCATGTCCTGGGCACAGAGTTATACAGGGTTACAGGAAATAATACATTGGGAGTTACCGCACATTCTCACGCATGTCCTGGGCACAGAGTTATACAGGGTTACAGGAAGTAATACATTGGGAGTTACCGCACGTTCTCGCGCATGTCCTGGGCACAGAGTTATACAGGAAATAATACATTGGGAGTTACCGCACATTCTCACGCATGTCCTGGGCACAGAGTTATACAGGGTTACAGGAAGTAATACATTGGGAGTTACCACACATTCTCACGCATGTCCTGGGCACAGAGTTATAACATGTGTTACAGGCAGTAATACAGTGAGAGTTACCTCTCGTTCTCACGCATGTCATGGGCACAGAGTTATAACGTGTGTTACAGGCAGTAATACAGTGAGAGTTACCTCTCGTTCTCACGCATGTCCTGGGCACAGAGTTATAACGTGTTACAGGCAGTAATACAGTGAGAGTTACCTCTCGTTCTCACACATGTCCTGGGCACAGAGTTATACAGGGTTACAGGAAGTAATACAGTGAGAGTTACCACACATTCTCACGCATGTCCTGGGCACAGAGTTATAACGTGTTACAGGCAGTAATACAGTGAGAGTTACCTCTTGTTCTCACGCATGTCCTTGGCACAGAGTTATACAGGAAGTAATACATTGGGAGTTACCGCACATTCTCACGCATGTCCTGGGCACAGTGTTATACAGGGTTACAGGAAGTAATACATTGGGAGTTACCGCACGTTATCGTGTATGTCCTGAGCATAGAGTTATACAGGGTTACAGGAAGTAATACATTCGGAGTTACCGCACGTTCTCGTGTATGTCCTGAGCATAGAGTTATACAGGGTTACAGGAAGTAATTGGGAGTTACCGCTCGTTCTCACGCATGTCCTGGGCACAGAGTTATAATGTGTTACAGGCAGTAATACATTGGGGGTTACCGCACATTCTCACGCATGTCCTGGGCACAGAGTTATACAGGGTTACAGGAAGTAATACATTGGGAGTTACCACACATTCTCACGCATGTCCTGGGCACAGAGTTATAACATGTGTTACAGGCAGTAATACAGTGAGAGTTACCTCTTGTTCTCACGCATGTCCTTGGCACAGAGTTATACAGGAAGTAATACATTGGGAGTTACCGCACGTTCTTGCGCATGTCCTGGGCACAGAGTTATAACAATACATGGTTACATTAGGTGTGCTGGGTTATACAGTCAATTCACAGACATTTCATGGACAGGCAGAGTTGTAAAATTGGGTGCAGGAGATAAAGGGGAACTGAGTAAGAGGTAGAGACCCAGTTTGGGCACTCACCCACCTGCTGGATGATTAATGAATAATAATTTAAAGCAAATGTATTCAATATTCAAGCTAAAATAATGGGTGTTAAAACGATAATTAAATGCAAATTGGATCCATTAAGTGGGAACACTGTGGTAGGTGATCTGGATCAACCATGTAATCTGGAATAAGAATGCAATCATTTTCTCCACTCTATTCAAATACTGGAAGTGTGGGTATAATATACACTGCGCTTTTTTAAGGCAAATACGGAGAGTTGCTTAGTAAACACTATCACTGAGGGGGTCCCAACCATGTGCCAACCTCCCAGATCCTTCAAGCAGGACCCTTGCTACTGATGTAACTTATATACCCTTGCCTGGTCTGCCACCCTGATGTTCTGGCAGAGAGCAATAAAGGATACTGGCTACCCACTAGTAATGTAAGGAATGAATGCAGCAGTATTGATAAGAGTACTAGTGTTAAGGTGTGTAAACGGAGCAAGGAATTGTGCAAACGTAAATGCACTCTGCTATATGGTGTAAGGATTGTCACTGAAAGTGAAGCAGGTTGGTGAGTCCGCACCCTGACTCCAGGTTCACCTGTCTAGTAACTATTGTGAGATACTTGGCGGCAGCAATAATTGCCCACCTTGATTAGTCAAGACCAAAAGTAAGATGAGAGGATAAAATAAGAAGGTGGATTGGAGCGACGTAGAGAAGAGAGGCTGTAACTGCAGGACCTAGGAGATCATTGGGGAGGCTTCATCCAGCAGTGGGGAGACACGGGCTGGAGAGGATGGGATGAGAGTATGTGCGGGAGCAGCGTGGAGAAGAGAGGCTGTAACTGCAGGACCTGGGAGATCACTGGGGAGACTTCATCCAGCAGTGGGGAGACACGGGCTGGAGAGGATGGGATGAGGGAATGTGTGGGAGCGACGTGGAGAAGAGAGGCTGTAACCGCAGGACTTGGAGATCATTGGGGACTCTTCATCCAGCAGTGGGGAGACACGGGCTGGGGAGGATGGGATGAGGAAATGTGTGGGGGCGACGTGGAGAAGAGAGGCTGTAAGTGTAGGACCTTGGAGATCATTGTGGAGGCTTCATCCAGCAGTGGAGAGACACGGGCTGGGGAGGATGGAAGGAGGGAATGTGTGGGAGCGACGTGGAGAAGAGAGGCTGTAACCGCAGGACCTGGGAGATCACTGGGGAGACTTCATCCAGCAGTGGGGAGACACGGGCTGGGGAGGATGGGATGAGGGAATGTGTGGGGGCGACTTGGAGAAGAGAGGCTGTAACTGCAGGACCTGGGAGATCACTGGGGAGACTTCATCCAGCAGTGGGAAGACACGGGCTGGGGAGAAACAGATGAGGGAATGTGGGGGAGCGACATGGAGAAGAGAGGCTGTAACCGCAGGACCTGGGAGATCATTGGGGAGGCTTCATGCAGCAGTGGGGAGACACGGGCTGGGGAGGATCAGATGAGGGAATGTGGGGGAGCGACGTGGAGAAGAGCGGCTGTAACCGCAGGACCTCTCTCTGATACAATTCATTACCTGTTTCCCACTCTTTCTCTCCCTTTCTATCTCTAATGTTTTGTATTTGTTCTCACTCCTTTCCTCCAGGGTTTGCTCTGGGATCCACTGTCCAGTCCAAGACTAAAGGGATCTGGATGTGGTGTGTCCCTCACCCTTCTAAACCTGGACACACCCTGGTGCTGCTGGACACAGAGGGGCTGGGGGACGTGGAGAAGGTGAGTGGGGACAGATGTCTCCGTGTGACCTCCAGTCTGGTTCCTTCTATGCTGGAGACGCATGTTAACACTGCTCAGTGCTGCAGAACGGTCAATCAGATAAGGGGTTAATGTACGTGTTAGATGGACTAAGTGGCTGTATATATTAGGGCGTCTCTAGCACTACACAGGGACGCTCTGTGTTACAATGATTCTGTTTCTCTGTCTCAGGGAGATAGTGGGAATGACGCCTGGATCTTCTCTCTGGCTGTTCTGCTGAGCAGCACCCTGGTGTATAACAGTGTGGGGACTATTGACCAAGAGAGTGTGGAGAAGCTGCAGTATCCTTTATGGTGTCAGTGTGAGCAATACTCGAAAGGAGCATTTAGAGGAAATACTGTTTTGGGGGAAGTGAAAGAGTTAATAGTCCTGTCCAAACTCCCAAAAAAGTATTTTTGTATTAATGGCCCTGGTTATATCTCGGCTTTAAACAAGTGAGAAGCTTTTACAGCGCACTGGAGAGAGCGACCATCAGACCCCCAGGCCGGCCACTGATTAAGCACAGATTCATACTGTACGGTGAGAGTGCAGCTGACTGAGGACACGGACATACTGGTTTATTCTGGGGCTGGGATGCTTATTCTATCCGGTGCGCTGCGGAATCTCGTTATTTGTGTAGATGAAGCCGTGTGCTTTGGGAACTCGGACTGGTGGGAGGCTTATTGGAAAATCCTGTGGTTACGGACACAAGTGCTCTGGAGAAGGAACTCCTTGGCATCTTGCACAGTAACCACCAGAACTGTACATAGCATCCAGAACTCTTTGGGTTTTCCTTTACATGAACCTTGCGGATCTCTTTTTAAGTATCTGTTCTCAGTCAGTCTGACCCCTCAGTTCCTCCTTAGCATCTCTCAGTTATGTGACAGAGCTCACTGAGCGGATAAAGGTGAAATCATCACCCAAAGATAAGGATGAGGATGAGGATGATTCAGCCGAGTTCAAGAGGATCTTCCCGTCCTTCATATGGTGCGTCCGGGACTTCACTCTAATGCTGGAGTTGGATGGGAGACGAATCACTGAGGACGAGTATCTACAGAACGCCCTGAAGCTCAAGAAAGGTACAAAGGGCACTGGTAAAAAATGTACAACAAGTATCTCAAAATACGCACTTCTTTCTACCAGCCTCATTATGTCTCTAACTCTATTCATATATCTCCATCTCTCCTTCCTTCTCCACTTCTCAGTTCACACACATGAACTCCTTTCTTACCTGCGTCCTCTGACACCCCACAGCTATACACCCTGCACTAAAACACACCCATACAAATCCTCCTCACACTTTCTCTTTCTATCCATGCTTCTCCTCCCTGCTTCTGGGGATATCTCTCCCAATTTCTGCCTTATTTTTACATGCTCTTGCCCTCGCCTGCCAAATGCAACTTCTACTCCCTCTGGTGTCAACCCCTCCAACCTCATACCCATCCCCTGCCACCCTGCCTCCTCTCTCCCTTTCTCCTGTGCCCTTTGGAATGCTCACTCCCTTTCTAAAAAGTGCCTCTCTGTGCATGACTTCTTTCTCTCTCACTCCCTGCTCCTATTTCCCATAACTGAGACCTGGCTCACTCAGACTGACTCTGCTCTGGAAGCTGCCCTCTCTTATGGTGGCCTTTCTTTCTCCCACACTCTGCGCCCTGATGGCAGGGGTGGAGGCGTTGGGGCTCCTGCTCTCCTCTCTCTGTTATTACCGAACCCTTCCTATTCCCTACTTTTCCCTCCTTTGAGGCTCAAACTCTCCAGATTTTCTCCACTTTGAATCCTGGCTCTCTTTCTTTCTCTCCTCTGACTTCCCTGTTCTTTTCCATGGGGAATTCAACTGCCATATTGATAACCCATCTCTCACTTGGGCTTCCCGCTTTCTCTATCTAACCTATTCTTTTGGCCTTCAAAAGTGGACTGCAGCCAGCACCCACAAAGATGGCCACCACCTAGATCTGGTTTTCCCCCCCAAAAAATCTCACTCTTCCTTTTCCATTTCTCCCCTTCTCTACCTCAATCTACCCCACATTTCTACAGAGACCTGCACTCTATTAATCTACTAGCTTTTGATTCCACTTTACACTCCTCCCTCTCTTCTCTCAGCCCTGCTCCAGACCCTGACAACCTGATCAAGAACTACAACTTTGCCCTATCCTCCTCTCTTGATCTACATGCCCTGCTTTCTCGCTTCCATTTTTGCCCTTCTAACCCCAGACCCTGGCTAAATTCCCACACGCGCATGCTGCGTTCCTCCACTCGCTCCTCTGAACGCCTCTGGAGGAAATCTCATACTCTCGCAGACTTCCTTCACTATAAATTTATGCTACCCTGTTTCAACTCTGCCCTCTCTCAGGCTAAACAAATCTACTTTTCTCAACTAATCAACACGTACAAGTCTAACCCACGCCGACTCTTCTCTGTCTTTGACTCTCTACGCATACCGCTGCCTCTTCCTCCATCTCACCTCTGAACTTTGCTGAGTATTTCAAGGAAAAGGTGGAATCCATACGTCAGGACATCTCCTCTGGTTCCTCCTCCCATCCTACACCACTTCGTAACTCTCCTCCTGCCTTCCTTGACTCTTTTTCTGCTGTCTCGGAGGAGGATGTGTCACTGCTGATCTCCTCTTCTCCCTCTACCACTTGCCCTCTTGACCCCATTCCCTCCCATCTCTTAAAACCTCTTGCTTCTACTACAATCCCTATGCTCACACACATTTTTAACTCCTCCCTCTACTCTGGTACCTTTCTCTCCTCCTTCAAACATGCAACAGTCATACCATTACTCAAAAACAGCATGCTTGACCCAACCTGTCTTTCTTAATATCAACCTGTCTCCCTCCTGCCTTTTGCCTCTAAACTCCTTGAACATCTAATATTCTCTCAATTGCTACAGTTTCTCAACACCTATTCTCTCCTAGACCCTCTACAATCTGGCTTCCGCACTGCTCACTCCACTGAAACAGCCCTCACTAAAATAATTCATGACCTCCATGCAGCCAAAGACAGAGGTCTCTGCAGCATTTGATACTGCGGACAACCCTCTTCTCCTTCACATTCTCCATACTCTTGACAAGCTCTATCCTGGATCACCTTTTACCTCTCCCATCGTACTTTCTGCATCTCTTCTTCTAACACCTCCTCCTCCTCTATCAACCTCTCTGTGGGGATACCCAGGCCTCTGTCCTGGGACCTCTCCTCTTTTCTGTGTACACACTCTCTCTATCACATCTATGCTGATGAGACACACATTTACTTTTCAACCCCCGAACTTACACCTGCTTTACAGACCAAAGTTTCTGAATGTTTCTCTACGATATCATCCTAGATGGCCCTCCACTGCCTTAAACTAAACATGGCAAAAACAGAGCTCTTCATACTTTCTTCCAAACCTGGCCCTACTACCTCCTTCCACATTACTGTTGGAAGTTCAGTCATACACCCATTAGCCCAAGCACGCTGCCTAGGGGTCACATTCGACTGCTGTCTCACTTTCTCCTCTCACATTCAAAACGTATCCAAAACCTGTCGTTTTTTCCTTAGAAATATTACAAAGATACACCTTTTCCTCTGTTGCTCGACTGATAAATCTCTGACACAGGCCCTCATTCTCTCCCGCCTCGATTACTGTAACTTCCTGCTGTCCGGCCTTCCTGCCACTCACCTGTCTCCCCTACACTCTATCCTAAACGCTGCTGCCAGAATCACTCTACTCTTTCCTAAATCTGTCCCAGCGTCTCCCCTGCTGAAATCCTCTCCTGGCTTCCTATCAAATCCTGCATCACACACTAAATTCTTCTCATCACTTTTAAAGTTTTACACTCCTCTGCCCCTCCTTACATCTCAGCCCTAATTTCTCGCTATACACCATCCCGACTCTTGTGTTCTGCTCAAGGATGTCTTCTCTCTACCCCCTTGTATCTAATGCCCTCTCCCACCTTAAACCTTTCTCACTGACTGCCCCATACCTCTGGAATGCCCCTTCCCCTCAATACCCGACTAGCACCCTCTCTATCCACCTTTAAGACCCACCTTAAGACACACTTGCTTAACGAAGCATATGAATAGCACTGTGGCTAATACTATACACGATACATAAAGATTGGCCCCCTGCAGACGCACTTACCAGAACGCCCTCCTACTGTCTCTGTACGTTACTCCTACCTACTAATTAGATTGTAAGCTCTTCGGAGCAGGGACTCCTCTTCCACAATGTTACTTTTATGTCTGAAGCACTTATTCCTATGATCTTTTTTTTGTATTATTTGTTATTTATATGATTGTCACATGTATTACTACTGTGAAGCGCTATGTACATTAATGGTGCTGTATAAAGAAAGACATACAATACATACAATACATACATACATACATACATACATACATACATACATACATACATACAAATGGCATTCTATATAGACACCTCTATCACTGGGCACAAGCTCTAGGCTCAATAACTGCAGCACACACACTGTGACAGGATCCATGTAAGGATGCATTACTGCAGCACACACTGTGACAGGATCCGTGTAAGGATGCATTACTGCAGCACACACTGTGACAGGATCCGTGTAAGGATACATTACTGCAGCACACACACACTGACAGGATCCATGTAAGGATGCATTACTGCAGCACACACTGTGACAGGATCCATGTAAGGATGCATTACTGCAGCACACACACTGTGACAGGATCCATGTAAGGATGCATTACTGCAGCACACACACTGTAACAGGATCCATGTAATCATGCATTACTGCAGCACACACTGTGACAGGATCCATGTAAGGATGCATTACTGCAGCACACACTGTGACAGGATCCATGTAAGGATGCATTACTGCAGCACACACTGTGACAGGATACGTGTAAGGATGCATTACTGCAGCACACACTGACAGGATCCATGTAAGGATGCATTACTGCAGCACACACACTGTGACAGGATCCATGTAATCATGCATTACTCCAGCACACATTGTGACAGGATCCATGTAAGGATACATTACTGCAGCACACACTGTGACAGGATCCATGTAAGGATGCATTACTGCAGCACACACACTGTTACAGGATCCATGTAAGGATGCATTACTACAGCACACACTGACAGGATCCATGTAAGGATGCATTACTGCAGCACACACACAGTGACAGGATCCATGTAAGGATGCATTACTGCAGCCCACACTTTGACAGGATCCATGTAAGGATGCATTACAGCAGCACACACTGTGACAGGATCCATGCAAGGATGCATTACAGCAGCACACACTGACAGGATCCATGTAAGGATGCATTACTGCAGCACACACACAGTGACAGGATCCATGTAAGGATGCATTACTGCAGCCCACACTGTGACAGGATCCATGTAAGGATGCATTACAGCAGCACACACTGTGACAGGATCCATGCAAGGATGCATTACTGCAGCACACATACTGTGACAGGATCCATGTAAGGATGCATTAATGCAGCACACATTGTGACAGGATCCATGTAAGAATGCATTACTGCAGCACACACTGTGACAGGATCCGTGTAAGGATGCATTACTGCAGTACACACTGTGACAGGATCCATGTAAGGATGCATTACTGCAGCACACATTGTGACAGGATCCATGTAAGGATGCATTACTGCAGCACACGCTGTGACAGGATCCATGTAAGGATGCATTACTGCAGCACACGCTGTGACAGGATCCATGTAAGGATACAATACTGCAGCACACACACTGTGACAGGATCCATGTAAGGATGCATTACTGCAGCACACACCGTGACAGGATCCATGTAAGGATGCATTAATGCAGCACACACATTGTGACATGATCCATGTAAGGATGCATTACTGCAGCGCACACACTGTGACAGGGTCCATGTAAGGATGCATTACTACAGCACACACTGACAGGATCCATGTAAGGATGCATTACTGCAGCACACACACAGTGACAGGATCCATGTAAGGATGCATTACTGCAGCACACACACTGTAACAGGATCCATGTAAGGATGCATTACTGCAGCACACACTGTGACGGGATCCATGTAAGGATGCATTACTGCAGCACACACACTGTGACAGGATCCATGTAAGGATACATTACTGCAGAACACACACTGTGACAGGATCCATGTAAGGATGCATTACAGCAGCACACACTGTGACAGGATTCATATAAGGATGCATTACTGCAGCACACAGTGTGACAGGATCCATGTAAGGATACATTACTGCAGCACACAGTGTGACAGGATCCATGTATGGATGCATTACTGCAGCACACACACTGTGACAGGATCCATGTAAGGATGCAATACTGCAGCACACACTGTGACAGGGTCCATGTAAGGATGTATTACTGCAGCACAAACACTGTGACAGGATCCATGTAAGGATGCATTACTGCAGCACACACTGTGACAGAATCCATGTAAGGATGCATTACTGCAGCACACACACTGTGACAGGATCCATGTAAGGATGCATTACTGCAGCACACTTTCATATAAGGATGCATTACTGCAGCACACACGGTGACAGGATCATGTAAGGAGCATTATACTAGCAGCACACAACTGTGACAGGATCATGTAAGGAGGCATTACTGCAGCACACCACACTGTGACAGGACACATGTAAGGATGCATACTGCAGCACACAACACGGTGACAGGATCCTGTAAGGATGCATTAACTGCAGCACCACACTGTGACAGGACCATGTAATGATGCATTACTGCAGCACACACACTGTGACAGGATCCATGTAAGTACATTACTGCAGCACACACATGTGACAGGGATCATGTAAGGATGCATTACTGCAGCCAGCACACACACTATGACAGGATCCATGTAAGGATGCATATACTGCGCACACAACTGTGACAGATCCATGTGGATGCATTACTGCAGCACCACTGTGACGGATCCATGTAAGGATGCATTACTACGCAGCCCACTGTGACAGGTCCATGAGGATGCAATTACTGCAGCACACACTGTGACAGGATCCATGTAAGATGCATTACTGCAGCACACACACTGTGACAGGATCCATGTAAGGATGCATTACTGCAGCACACACACTGTGACAGGATCATGTAAGGATGCATTACTGCAGCACACACACCTTGTGACAGGATCCATGAAGGATAGCATTACTGCGCACACACACGAACAGGATCCATGTAAGGATGCATTACTGCAGCACACACCATCTGTACATGATCATGTAAGGATGCATTACTGCAGCACACACATGTACAATCATGTAAGTGCATTACAGCAGCACACATGTGACATGATTAGTAAGGATCATTACTGCAGCACACACACTGTGACAGTACCATGTAAGGATGCATTACTGCAGCACACACACTGAACAGGATCCATGTAAGGATGCATTACTGCAGCACACACACTGTCAGAGATCATGTAAGGATGCATTACTGCAGCACACACTGTGACAGGATCCATGTAAGGATATCATTACGGCAGCACACATGTGACAGGATCCATGTAAGGATGCATTACTGCAGCCACACACAGTGACAGTTTCAGGTAAGGATCACTTACTGCAGCACACACTGTGAAGGATCCATGTAAGGATGCATTACTGCAGCACACACTGTACAGGATCCATGTAAGGATGCATTACTGCAGCACACACTGTGACAGGATCCATGTAAGGATGCATTACTGCAGCACACACACACTGTGACAGGATCCATGTAAGTTGCATTACTGCAGCACACATGTGTGACATATCCAGTAAGGTATTATTACTCAGCACACACTGTGACAGGATCCATGTAAGGATGCATTCTGCAGCACACACACACTGTGACAGGATCCAGTAGGAGTCATTACTGCCGCACACCGTAACAGATCCATGTAAGGATGCATTACTGCAGCACACACTGTGACAGGATCCATGTAAGGATGCTTTACTGAGCACCACTGTGACAGGATCCATTAAGGCATGACTGCGCACCACACTGTGACAGGATCCATGTAAGGAGCATTCTGCAGCACACACACTGTGACAGGATCCATGTAAGGATGCATCATACTGCAGCAACACTGTGACAGGATCCATGTAAGATGCATTACTGCAGCACAACACTGTGACAGGATCCATGTAAGGATGCATTACTGCAAGCACAACTGTGACAGGATCCATGTAAGGATGCATTACTGCAGCACACACACTGTGACAGGATCCATGTAGTATGCATTATGCAGCACACACACTGTGACAGGATCCTTGTAAGGATGCATTAGCAGCACACACTGTGACAGGACCATGTAAGGATGCATTACTGCACAGCAACACTGTGACAGGATCCATGTAAGGAGGCATTACTGCAGCACACCACTGTGACAGTACTTGAACAGCACAGCTGTGGATTCGTTTTACAGTAATGTAACGTTTATTTCTTCTCTCTTAAGGTCTAAGTAAGAACGAGATAGTTTACAACCTTTCCGGGAGTGTGTTCCCATCTCCTTTTCCACTCACAAGTGTTTTGTGTTTGATACTCCGGCGCGTTCCGCGGACCTCTCACCCGAGTGGGGACTGCCCGAAGTCCCAGCTGTGTGGAGGGCTTTGTGAACAGCGGAGAGATTCTGTGACTATGTGCATGTGAACGGCCACCCAAGACCCACGCAGGAGGACACCCTGTGACCGGGAGAAGTGAGTGGTGCACATTGACAATGGCTTTCTGATCTGGGTTTGCTATTGGTGGCTCCGTCTTTCAGTCTTATATCATCAGGGTAGCTGAGTAATGAAGAACAGCAAAGTGCCATGAACCTTAAGGAGCCTCCAGCTGCAGATCTTACACAATACTAGTGCTAATACAGCGTGTTTCAGGGGGTGGGGGGGGGGGCTCCCTGTCACGGTAGGCAGCACCTTGATCTGGTGCTGGGTATTTCTTTCTCCAGTTTTGTAGCTGTGATGCTTTGATATATGAAACCCCATGGTGGCTGTTTCTCCCTCTAACGACGTGATTATGTGTCCCAGTGCTCGGGAATCTCACGGTCATGTACGTGGACTCAATTCGTGTCAGTCCCTTGCATGGAGAAGCAGTGCTTGGTCTGGCCCAGATTGAGAATACAGCAGCCATTCATGAAGCGATGTCCAAATATGAGGATCTGATGGGACAAGTGGCAAAGAGTTTTCCAACCGAGTCACAAAAACAGTTCCTGAATCTCAAAAAGGAGTGTGAGAAGGAGCCGTGGATTCTTTATGGACCGGTCTTCAAGGATGACAAACGGGAGTATCAGGCTCAGCTCATGGTGAGTACATTAACTAGAAGAACCCAAATATCTCCCCCTGCCTCTTCCTACTATTAACACCCAGCTGGACTCCTTCCCACAACTAACTATAGCTGAGCTCCCCTATCATGAATACAGGCTGAGCGTTCTCCCTCTACTAATGCCAAGCTAAGCCATTACCACCATTAATTCAAACTGATATACGGTGTTTTGTAGCTCACAAGTTTAGCAGGTCTCTCTCCAACGGAAACTTTTTTTTTTTTTCACAGAGCGACCTGCTTCAGAAATTTGGGGAGTTTTCTAGATACAATGAAGAAGCATCAGCACATAAGTGCGGAGCTCTGATTCAGGACTGAGCCAACTCTGGAGCAAGGCTACGCACGGAGATTTCTGCAAGCCTGGAGGACACAAACACTTACTGGAGGAGAAGCAGAAGCTGGTGGATGCATATAACAGAACACCTGGAAAGGGATAAAGTGTCGGAAGAGGTGATGTACAATTGATTAGGCGGTTGATGGAGTGTGGGATCGAGTGAGGGATAGGGGATAGGGATTGTAATGGTCTGTAGGGCGCTCGGTGTGTCGGTCTTGTTCTATTTTGCCTGCGCGCTATGAGGGCA